>JAGDQP010041408.1:0-16917 GCA_022664845.1 Lepisma saccharinum | reverse complement strand
TTATGCAAGCACTTTTATATTCACAAGTTTCACATTGAAAAGGTCTTTCGCCTGTATGTAATGTGTTTTTTCAGACTAGTGTTTTGAGTACATTTATATTCACATGTTCCACAATGATAAGGTCTTTCATCTGTATGTGTTAACATGTGCCTTTTCAAACTACTCTTATGAGCATATTTACATTTAAACATTTCACACTGGAAAGGTATTTAATTTGCATGGGTTAACATATGTATTTTCAAACTACTCGTTTGAGTACATTTTTATTCACATGTTTCACATTGAAAAGGATTTTCATTTCTATGTAATAACATGTGTTTTTTCAGAGTACTCTTTTCAGTACACTTATATTCACATGTTTCACAATGATAAGGTCTTTCATCTGTATGTGTTAACATGTGCCTTTTCAAAGTACTCTTACGAGCATATTTACGTTTACACATTTCGCACTGGAAAGGTCTTTCATTTGTATGGGTTAACATGTGCTTTTGCAGATCACCTTTTATAGCGCATTTATATATACATATTTCACACTGAAAAGGTCTTTCGCCTGTATGCGTTAACATGTGTCTTTTAAGACTACTCTTTACAGTACAATTATATTCACATGTTTCACACTGAAAAGGTCTTTCGCCTGTATGTGTTAACATGTGTCTTTTCAGCCAACTTATTTGAGTACAGTTATATTCACATGTTTCACATTGAAAAGGCCTTCCGTCTGTATGTGTTATCATGTGTGTTCTCAGACTACTCTTACGAGCACACTTATATCCACATATTTCACATTCGAAAATATTATCTCGTGTATGAATCTGGATATGTCTTCTAAAGCTATTGTTTTCGATAGATTTGTACCCGCGTATTTCACACTGGAGACGTTTCGTGACTGAATTGGCTCGTACGTGTTCTTTCAGCTGAAATTAGAATAAAAGTTACTCTAATACATTTGTTTATTGTTGGCGTTTTAAGGGTCTTGGAAAGCAAGCAACTACATGTTAACGGATTGTTAGTGCTAGGCTTTCTTCTATATCCAGGAACCTTCGCGTGGTGCAACTGTGACCTTGCGTAGATAATTTTGTTTGCAACACAGCAAAAGCAACTAGTAATTTCCCGCCCCTCACAGTAGCTGACTAAATTATATCGTTCTTCCATTCCATAGCATGTTCAGTTGATCTCAGTGGAATCTTTTGAAAAGTGCGAATTTGTTTTCTCCTTGGATCATAACAGCCTCAAGCGACAGTATGCTACCCTTTATGCAAAGGGTTATACGAAACTTTCGTGATTTATTCGTTGGTTTAGCAGCTCTCTAAATTAATGTAAAATGATCTTACGAAAAGTGCAGTACGAACAAATAACGTATGCGCACTTAGCACTTTGTAACATCTATTTTTGAGGTTACATTGTGTAGACTAAGAGGAATTAGGTGGCAATAGTTAAGATACTGAAGATCTTTTGGAAGTTCATAATGGAATAATACTAAATGGAGTGGAGTTGAAGACAATATAGAAAGTCTACAACAATTAAACCGTGAACCTAGATTCTTAAACGTCAACGTGCATAAATATTGTGGTAATTTTCATGTTGGGCAAGATATATCGTTCATCCTTTGCATGAGTCACTAGTAGTCCGCTCAGGAAGCAATCTTATGACACCAGAGATAGTATTTACTGATGAATTGGTGGAGTAAATCGTTCAGTACACGACCAGCGATATACTATTGTACAAGGAGCATTTGAATGTGAAGATGGTAATAACTAACTAGTACAAGTAATATTGAGCGTAAGTGTATATACCTACTCAATTAACAAGTGTGAACTGAATTGTAAACTCGACCAAACACCTAACCTAAATAACGATAGGAAACATAACGATAATGATTGAGTTGGGTCCAAACAACCTGACATTGCATTTTCAGTTCTCTAATCACTTTCTCCACTTTTCTCTTACTTTCTATTTCTCTTCTCTTCTCTCTTTTTTCCAAATTGATTTTCACAGTTCGTCGTCTTCCCTTTCTCGACCATTGTTTGATGTAGCAAATATTAAAGTGATCTATTCCTCTTTTACAGACGGTAGATGGATCCGAAAATTGTAGTTGCAGCTCTGGTTGCTTAGTGCAGTACAAGTGGACGACCACCGAATTTGGCGGAGAAAGGGATGATCCCTCACATCAAGTCTTTATTGACCAGTGTCATGGAAACTATTCAGGAAATATGGACACTTGGATTTGGCGAAGGAGACGGCGATGAATGGTATCAAGATCTGGATTTCGGAGACGATGTAAGATTAACGTCACAGCAGTCGAAGACTCGTAGTCTTTGACGTCACTTTCTTCGGGTTCCGAGTACTGCCCTTCTCCGGAAAAGAAGCAGAAATTCTCCACTCCAAGAAGCATAACTGAATACGAGTGAAATGATTACAAGAAGTGCTGGACGATTAACCCAAAGACTGGAATTCCACATGATGAGCGTAAACCTAACTTAACGACTGTTTTGAACCAGTTCAGGAATGAACGTGGTGTACAACTTTGAGAAGATGATGGACCAGCCATTGTTGTGTGCTCTAAATCACGAAATTTCGAGCTGTTCAAGGAAAAATAGGAAAATGGCCCTGTTATATACGATCTCACATCACAGATCTGGACAATGCAGTTGATCAAGCAACTGGATCCGAACAAAACATTTCTGTTCAAAGCTTTCTTATAGTGGGAGTACAGGTTCAAAAACCGAAACAAGATCGTGGACAGAGCAATCACGCACAGAATCTGCACGAACTGGAACGAGAAAGAAGCAAACATCGCTCAACTTGCGGATGAATTCACGGAGCAAACATGAAATCTGATCATCAGTGGAGACTATCTAGTTCAGCAAGTGTAGAATGCAGATCAGACCAACGTTGAGCTCCTGCTTAGCTGATACGATCGAAGGGAACATCGGTCGTCAGAGCAGTGGTTGGATCGTTGGCTACATCAAATCATAGCTATATGATCATGCCTGTTATCTCGATAGATGGTGAGATTCTTCGACCAACGTCTTTGTGCCCGAATAATCTGGTAAGTCAGCAAAGATGAGTAAGTAGGGAAATCTTGAAAAAGTTCCACGCCTAAGTTTTCTGGTCAAGTGTACCTGCGGATCGAAAGAAGTGTACCTGCCTCCTCGCAATGCAGTAATTAAAAAAATGTCCAGGCGGTGTTGAACGTGTTGTCGATTATTATAACACGATATAGATAAATGCGTGAAGATCGGTCACACGAATTACTGATCTCGAGGTCTTAATCACTCACAAAAGGGGTTGACACAATATGTATATATATACCGAAATTTGAGCTTTAATTTATGGAAAGCAATGAACATATAAATTACTACAATGCAACACTAAAAATACTACATAACACATTAGGATCAAGGTGTAAAATGTATGCACAATTGGCCGTTAGACAATGCTGCCGCCCCCGCCGTCTTAAATTTTATCTTAGTGCTGAGAAAGCATTATTTTCTACGCATTTTCGGCATGCCGCCGTAAGTACTGCAGGTTATCCAGATATCGCTGTGGTGGCTCCGTAAGCGTGCAATAGAATGTGTCGTTCGCCTCCTCCATTTAATCTCTCGTTCACAGCAACGCATTGCCGAGCTCTTTTGCAATGTATTTTTGTAGGTACTGCTGCTGGCGGACAAATGCCGCGCCAACATTTTAATTATACAAGAAACGTTCGTGTCATACCAGGAAGATACAAAACTGTAAACATGCTGTGGTGTGTGACAAGTATTAAAATAAAAAAAAAACATATATAAGGCTTAATACATCATTCCTTTACTGAATAAGATTTACTTAATAGCCGTGAAAAAAAACGTATTTTTATATAAAAATTGCTAATCTGACAAACTAAAAAATACATTATTATTACAATGTTAATCTCAATATGATTGTGCATTATTATATAACACCCATGAAGTTTATGTTTAACTTCACTACATTACATATTACTATTATGAAGTAACGATGGATTACATAAGACCACCAAAAGGTTTCGAGTACTCTCATTGGCTTCGATATTTTAGAGGACTTTTCAAACACTGATTAGACCCAGTAAAACTTTATATTTTGTTTATTATACCAATATCGGTTTATAATACCAATATCGGTCAAGCACCTCGCAAATATGTCTTGTAAGAATCAAATGTAAGAAATGGGATTAGAAAAAATCCTCTCCTTAGTAATGTAAAGAAAAAATAATATTCTAATGAAGCATCAACTTCTGCTTACAAAGCCTCTGGAAAAGGCTAGGTTTCTTCACCGAGATAGATGTGAAGATGTACCATATTATAAGAGCCCATAATATATTATGGAGTGCTACAGATGTGATTGTCCCAAATTAATATTGAGTAGTGCTACAGCACTGTCATCCTTTTTTCGTTCTGTGAATACTAACAAGCAACTATTCCAAAAGTGTAGAAAAAGTTCTTCCTGCAATGTGATTAATCTGTCAAATTATTTGTATATGCAAATTTTGTCAACCCGAGAGTAATAAATTTAGGAGACATTGATGATGGAAGAGTCAGATTGTAGTTTGTGGAGAGTGGCATAAATGAGTTTAAATATCATTACATTTTCAAATTTCTGAAATAAGTGGAAAGCAAATATATTGTAAAGAGTGATGGAGAGAAAGCACAAGCTTGTGGATGGTATATTCTTCATGGCCAAATATTGAAATCCGCTATATGAAACATAGATTGATTTTCTTAAATGCGAAGGGAGTCGTGTAGTGTCATCAATCGGCTAAAGTTTTGCAGGAAATATGCCTCTGAAGTCAGGTTTGTCGTATATGCCATATTGTCTGAAATACTGGCATGTTAAACTACTGTAGGATAATGATGCAGTAGTCTGGAAACATATTTCGAAGCAACAACAACACGAAATCGCTACGCCCTGCACTATTAAGTAATTTTGCTAAGTCAGTATAAAATAAAATACATATATTTTATGTTTCTAACAAATAGCCATTACACATTTAGCCTGACTTCTTTGCTAACCACAATGATCAGAGGTATCCTAGCACGGAAAGAAACCCTAGTTGCTGTTTATGGGAGCAAACTTAGCATTGGTGTGGGACTGCTAAACAGCTCTTTTATTATTATAGTTTTCGGAAACGTAATTCATAATCCGCAGGGAAATATATGTGTTTTAGTGGGTGCATTAATACATACAACAATTACCTTGGATTAAAATCTAAAAAAAATCTAAACACAAGTTATAAAATACATCTAACTGAACAAGAACATTGAATTGCATTGCAAGTTCTTTCATTCAGAGGTGAAGATAGAGTCTTACAGTAGCGTATTCTACACGAAAGTTTTAATTCGCCATTTTGTTTAGTAAATGCCAGGCCATTAATTCGCTCTAAGGTATTTGGGTGCCGCCAATGTTACCAAAACTGAGAGACATTCCAGCGCTATTTAAGTAGTGATGTGTTAATATTCAGTTCTGTCGCAAATTTCAACGCCACTCGCAATTCGACTATCTATTTGCATAACCGGTCACGTATTGAATAATGAAATATAACAGAGAGTTAATTTATAAACCAGGGTTCAATGTATAGTGTTATCTCAAAATAATAATTACAAATGTAAAAACAAAATATTAGCAAATTTGATTCGGATTAAAGTTATAACGTATCTACTGTGATGCCTACCACAACAAAAACTGAATAAAATAATATTTACAGTTGGTTATATTAATATATGATGCTAATGATCTTAATTTTTCCTCAGCCTAAAAGATCTAAATTAACTAACATTAGTATTAAATCTATATTGCCTGAAATTGTTCAACCCGCTTATAAAGTACATAGTTAATGAAATATTAGAAAATGATATACAAAAATCTATACAAATTCTGTACTATCTAAAAATACTGTTAGAAACTCAGAATGAACTGTATTCATATGAAGCACGAATGTATTTAATAAGAAAATGTCAAATTACTTACTTGGACAGAAGATCTGGTGTTTTCGAAAGGTCCTGCAGAATATGCTATTCCTCCTTCTGATTCCGGGTGTTGTTCTAACTCTATGTTTCCCTCCGAACATTCGATCTTAGCTTCACGTTCACTGGCATCGACGAAAGGTGTCTCAGTCGATATTACTGATTCGTCGCAGCATAATGGGTCTACATTATTCTCCGTCTTTCCACCAATTGAGCTGTATGACTGAAACATTCAAAGTAGTTACAATTAAGTAAATTGTGTGTTTAGAAATCACATCAGTTACAACCTTTTGCCGTTCTTTGGCACTCAAATTACGGATTTAACTCAACTACAGTTAATAATCACCTGAAAAGAAAATGTCCTTGCAAAGTTATTTGCTTACGAATATTCCGTGGACAGAGTGCAGTTGCATTCATAAATATACCTTCCTATCGGCTTAATACTTACTACTGAAATGGGCGTTATTATTGTTATGTTATCAACCAGGAATCTATGTACACTCTGGTAGAATGATCTGACAATATATATTTACACACTATTAACCAATCTATTTTTCTTTCTCTCACAAACACACACACACACACACATGCACGTGCAAGCAGAAACAGAAATTCATAGGCACAAGCATGAGTGTGATAAGGGTCCGAATGACTCAAGTTGAAAGAGTTGACGGACCGGAAGTTGACAATATATTTTACTAATAAAACAAAGGTTTTATCAAATTAAAGAATCCTAGTTAATGTTTTTATGCAACCATATATCATATAAAATGGTCAAGCAAAGTAAATATGTCTGAGATACCGAACAGGAGCAAACGATGTGTTGTCACTTGCTAGGAAGTATTCATGTTTAGATCTTTTTGCATCTGGTTTTACTTCAGCGAAATTCTCTGAATCCTACTTGTTTGGTCAATCCCTTCTGTTACTACTGTTTTCTTTTATTTTGAGTTGAACTGCTAACCAATTTGGATAGAACGGGTCTCAACTCTTTGAAGGTACCTCATTTAGAATAACTTGCAGTAATAGTTATCTTTACTGGTATTTGGAATATCCAGCTCCACAGCAGTTTTTCAAAAGACCGAAAGCTAATACCGTCGAAACGAAGTATATATTCACCATCGATTATTTATACTTCTTTATGCAAGTAATCTCATGATGTGCTTTTGTCATTTATATACACGTAAGTGTGTCTGTGTGCATATTTGAATACATATAAAAGGTTCAATTATTTATAGATAAACATGTTAAGAAAAAATACCTTTTGATTATTGTTCATTTGTGGAAATACAATTTACGATAAACGCAAGAATATGGTTGATAACTATAGGGTTGAAAATTAATATATGCATTCTTGTATATTAAGCACGTCGATTAATGTATATTTACCGAATGAACATCGTTTGAACACTTGTTTTGACGTGTTGTACGTGTTAGAATTATGCAGCTGGGAGTTTTATAAACCTAAACAAGTATTATACCAAAAATAATTATGTAGATTAAAGGACAAATTAATAAATATAAGAACATTGTATCATGAAACGTTCCCTCATGAAGGATAACTGAAGATGCACTTCTTAAATTATAATATTTATTTTAATTCCTATCAAATAATAAATGACAGAAACGCTTAAAAGTAACATCTAACTAACGTTGCGCGAAATCTATGGTTTGCAGTGGCATGAAAGCGTTGCTAAGTGGACAGCACCTGATCATATATATATTTCCCTAGAATACTTTTGTATTGTAAAGTAATACGAAGAGTTATTTCCACTGTGTGAATGTCGGAGACTTGAAGGGTTTAATATACTTAAGAGAAACTGCATTTCCTTGGAGCACGTAATAAATGGTTTACGTATAGAATATTGCAGGTTTGAATGTCACTGACAAAAACCTATTATACAAATAAAAACTGAATTTCGAATATCAACCCAGAAGTAATCGATCATTTGATGGTACGTTAGGTTCAGATGTATACAGAGCGTAAATCAATTGTAACAAATCATAAATATTTCCTAATATTAAAGTTATATTCCTTGAGTTTTTCTTCAAACGGGGTATTAAGTAGTGTCTCAACGAAAGACGAGAACACATATAAAATAGTTTTTAAAAACATAATGCTGTATCCAAATATCTCCTACAAGTTGAAAATAAACTTCGTGTGTGTTACATGAAGCATGAACGGAATCAATAAAACAATTTCCAACTACTTACATGGACAGAAGGTTCTGGGTTCTCCGCATGTTCTTCATAATATACAAATGTACTGTCATATTCATTCTCCTGTTTTATCTCGCTGTTTTCTTCTGACCACTCGCTTTTAACTTCAAGCTCACTGTCAACGACTAATGACTGTTCTGTCGTTAAAACTGGTTCGTGGGAAGATAATGGATCTACATTATCCTTGATCATCGAGCTGCATATCTGTTGAGAAATATAAAGTAGTTTCAAATAAACAACTGTTACTTTTAGAAACCGCTATACATGACAACAATGTAGCATGCCCTGGGTGTGAAAATATTCGGAATGCATTGTATTTAAATTATTTTATTGGGCTATAGAATAATAACTATTAACTTTAATATGCTATCCGTACTACCCCCTGAAACTGATCAAATTTCGAACAGGTTTACCATATTTATAAGATAATATTTACTTCCATAAAACACGCATATTCTCAGTTTATCGTAAATTATATATTTGAAAACTTTAGAATTAGCGATGTTATCCAGCAAACTGTTCCTTTAAATCGTCCCACCGCAACCGAAAGGAATAAATACGACTGCCTGCAAGAGAGAAACGATTGATTATATACACATCTAAGGAAGACAATATTGTTTCTCCGGGTCCTGATACAATTATTATGCAAAATGCTTATTTGTATTAAAAACTTACATTTTAACTATTAATTAATGATAAAATAATGTTAGGTGCTCCGAAATTGCAAAATATACGTTTATGTCCAAAGTAGCACTTAGAATAGGGAAATAACCGTTTTCACTTGCTTTTGCCCAACAGTTTATATTAAAAGGTCTTAATATAGCTCTTATACACCACTGGCCATAATTTAGATTAGTTATGGACTTACCTCAATAAAAGTATCCGACACTTCGATCTTCTCATCTTTCACTTCTTTGAAATGTTGTGAGTTCACAGGGCTGTCAGATTTTGTACTACTACTAAAATCCATATTTCTTATTTAGTTCAATAACACCCCTCAAGATCAACAAAGCTACATCTGAAACAAAACAAAATATATTTGTGTAGAATTACTAATGAATGGTAATAATAGTTTAATACACAGATGACTATTAAAAAGCAACAACAATAAATAAAAGAATAAAGCAGGCAAATAAGTATCGTAAGTTACAAGTAACAATTAAATCTACCGCTTTGAGTGATGCGTCACAACGTGGAAAACCGGAATTGAACTGGTTATTGATCAATCGCCTGCTGGCCGCCATGGGCGTTTAGGACGGCTGCTGCATGCAGCGCGTAGAAACAATGAATTCTAGGAAGTCCTCCTGGAATAAGACACGCCATGTTTCTTGGACGCGATGGGAAATTAAACTGTGGGAGGGAGGTCGCTGCTGCGAGAGGATATTTTGCAATCATGGGCATAACGGCGATAGATCAGTTTAGCGCGACGCCCAAAGAATAACATTGCATCCAGCATGGAAAGTTACAATAAGCCATAACAATAAGGATGTATTCATTCGGCTGCATGTAAACACTGGTTTCAATTTAACGACGTGGAGAACATATTCATCTACGTAATTATACTGTGATACTTTGTATTAGTACGTGTCTTGTAAACTTTCCTTACATTTGTTATGGTTCTATTTTGGAATTGCCAAATATCACTTTACATATGGCTAAAGCGTATTACGTAAAATGTTATCAAAATGATAATTAGAAAACAATATTTCAAATTACAAAAAAAAAGTATATAAAAATAGTTCAAAATGATTTTTTTTTTTTTTGTAGATGACGGAGCTGATCACAAAGACAACCGAGAAGATATTGGGACAAACACTCCACAAGAAACCTTGTGGATAATATAGACCCTTGTATACTATAATAGTGTACATAGCACATAAATATGCTCTCAAACTCTAAAAAATCATATTTAAACTTTAAGTACTGTTATATTTAAAAAAAATGTTTGGGTTCTAAAGAACATCCAAAATATTAAAACTGCAGCAAGATTGAAAAATAGATGTTAAATATATCTGAATTATTTTCTCTAGTACTAGGTCTCAATACAGATTCAACACTGGTAAATTTTCAACACATAACCTGTATATGCCCTTTTACACTAACCTTAAGTGGTAGCTTGTGGCGCTTTACCCTTGACACTGCTTTCTCATGCATAAAAGGCCTGTGGAAATTTCCGATGTCATTGAGCAATCTGCACAACCTTCACAGTTCACAAAAATAAATGCATATGTGGAGTTTTCGTCTAATAATGTATAAGCGTATATAAGATAATTGGTTGCAAATGTTGTACAGTAGCGTTGTATTCTTAACGTAACATTTTCAGGAAATAAATCTCAAATATCACAAAAATTAATCACACTAACACGATTTGTTAAGATAAATATTATTATTATATTCAGAAGTAAATAATTATATGACATTTATTGGTCCACTTTCCAAATTCTATTCCCCTTTTTCTTCTTGTAATTTCCTTTCCTTGCAATAAGGTTTAGATTGCTGCTGACGATTTGGTGACTGGAAGTTCGCGATAAATAAGGAAATACCGTTGTTCTAATGTATTCTAACACCCTCCTTGGATGGATATTAGTGTGCGAAAATCTATTTTCCACATAGGAGTTTAGCTTTCACATACTAATCACCGGAAGTGCTATTATTATTCACTGTTAGGGGCGCGACTTTTTTTATCCGTAATATCTTTGCGTATTATATGCAATTTGCCATCGGTCAAACATTTAATATTCATGCATGAAATAGTTTATATTACCACTTTTTAAACATTTAATATACTTTCGAAATAGTATATACAAATGAAATTAGTTGTAAATAATAAAACTATATCAAAGCAATGTAAAATTCTTTAAGAATAATCCTAACTCAAAAAATTATATCACCCTTAAAAGTTCAAATGTTTTTCCTGCCATCTATTGGACCGAAAAACATTTATATAACCGGTTCGTGTTAAATAATACTGAGTAAAATGAAGTTTTATGCAGCTCCTTAGGAGCCTAAACTCAACAAAACCGCTTTCTCGATGAAAACCTAAACGCGCTAAAATTAGTAATCAGATAAATATATTTATACATGTACAATTTGTACATGCTTTGCACAATACAGGTTAATTAGGATGAATAAATTGTCCAGATATCGGGAACTTGCTTATATTTGAAATTTTAGAGCAACTCTGGCATTTCTAACTAGTTTCATCATTTCAGTTTTGCTTGCGGGAGACATGATCATTTAGGAAATAATTTATATGTTACGTGGCGCATCCCACTCATTTCCAAGCGTAGTTTTTACTTCATACTCTGCATAAACGTAATCAGTGATTTCGCCAGACCCTCTGTGGGGTGTCATCCCCCATATCCTCGAGAGCACCTCTAATGTTAAAATTATGGTCAAAAATCAATAGAAACCGTGCAAAACTCCACTTACACCTTCCCAATTTTGATTTTACCCCCACACAATGAAAATCTTGACGAAATCCCTTACGTAATCCACATGCATTGCTTTTCTGTTAATATGAGATAGCTAAAAACAAGTAACACTCATATTTGACGTAAAAAAGTAAGGATATCTTAATTGTTAACTTTTTGTAAAATGTTATTTACAGCAGATAAGAAACTAACATATCAAAGGGTAATGTCTTGGCTTCATTTTAACAATTATTAACAAGATCGGCAACAGAAATTTTCTTAACCTCTTTCCGCTCCACAACCAAATCATCAACGAAGCGAACCAATCATCGGGAATTCATGACAGAAATTAGATTTGCAACCTTTTTAGAACAGGAAAAAATCATTCGTTAAAGGCAGTGGTGATCGGCAGTGACAAATAGCTGATTAAAGCAGCCTTCTATACTGAAGATATATATTGAGCTCAGTGTCTTGAGGTGGACGCCACTAAACAATACCGGCTAGATACAGAAATCGTACATCCGCTGATACTGAGGCAGGATAGTTATGGAAGAGACTCAGTTATTAAGTTCAGCGCAATGGGAAAACAAGCTTAGAGTCTTGTTGTGGTTAACAGAAACTTCGTAAGAACTCAACCAACCAACTGACAAAATTCTGCATAATGTCACAGACAAAGTAGTGGCAAACCTCTTGTAATGATCCCTCAACTTGAATAAAGATTGGATCTGCCTATCAAAATGTGCAAGAAAGGAAAGCTATTTCTACGTTGAACCCACGAAACTGGGGATACTAGAGCAAAGACAATAGCACTGGACTTCGTCTAAACCAAACAAAATTTTCAATTCTCACAGAGAGGGTACACAAAACTTATGAACAAAAATAAAAACAAAGGCCACCGCACTTTTCAGGGAAACCAGAAATTGTTAGACAAACGAAATTCAATTTCCAAAACACCTAATACTCCACACTGATTCAGCTTCGGAAGTGAAATGTTCTCAAACCTAAACAAAAACTTGAACTTAAAATTCCGTTACAAATTAGTATAAAGAAAACACTCTAATCTGATCTACTTGGTAACTCTGACTCCCGCAACACATGGACCCGGTGTGCCCTGAGATATGGAACAAAGACTGATTACAAATATATATAGGGTGATTACGAATTATTTATTGGGTTTCGTGGGTTTATTAAAAAAAGACTAATAAACTTACAGTAAAACAACATATCTCAAGAGAATCACAAACTGTCCCAGTTTTAAGGGGCAATTTCTCATATATGTAACTTTCACGACTAGCGGCAGATGGCAGCATCATCACAAATGCTCTATGTGGCTTCCTTTGGGCACACGACACATATCCAAGCGGTAGTCCAATTCGGTCCAAACGCGTTCTAGCATAGCGGGATGCATGCGTGATGCGTTCCTTGAGTTCAGCCACATTGGATGGAAGTGGTTGAATTGAATTGTATTTATGGCCTTTATGCTCAGGCCGGGATAGGGGAAGGGAAAGGATTCGGGAAGGTGTCGACCAGGGCCTTTGTTCAACGTGCCATCCCAGTATTTTCCTTGTGTGGCTGAGAAAAACCCTGAGAAAACCTCAGGCAGAATTGTTAGCCATTGAGATCGAACCCAGAACCTCCCGAATCCTATGCCAACAATCCACCACTGAGCTAGTGGTGGAAGAAACTTTAAGTCCTTCACATACTCCTAAAGGAAGAAGTCACAAACCATGAGATCGGGAGATCTAGGGGACCATGTGAAAAGTGCATGGTCACCAGGAGCACAACGCCCAATGCAACGATGTGATAATGTTTTGTTTAGGTACCGGCGCACCTCAATATGCCAATGGACATTTCCGTTTTCTCCATCCTTATATATTTTACAATTTGTTTGTGTACATCGGATTAAATAACATATAATGTTTTTGAAATTTCAGTGCTACGGTTTTCCGTTACGTAGAAATATAGCATGAAATATTGAGAACTCAATCTCCTACGTCATACAACGAAAATCACCCTCTGATTGGTTTGACGTAATCAATCCGTACTATTTCCGTAGCTATATGCTCCTCCCTATGTTACGTTCCTTATTCAGAAGTTTGAAGACGAAAAGACAAGAAAGAGACAGCGCATTCACATCATCACTTAACGAATAATTAATGTACAAATTTGCAACACACTTCAATAAGTTAAAACACCAAAACATGTTTTTAATAACAGAAATTGCTCGAAACATAGACAGGGAGCAGTCTTAACTTGCAATGTTCTTCTTATTACTAGTTCGTGCAACTGTTGATATCTTGTCCATTTAGCTCAGTTGGTTAGCGCATGCAACTATCAATTTTTTATACTCTCATCTAAGGCTGTTCGAATCCTATCAAAGGCCGTGTTTTATTTTACTTCACAAAACGCAAGAGTAACTTCAATGTAAAAGTTTCAATTTACTTTTTTGTTTCGTACATGCTTTTATTATTATTTATTACAAAACTATTCAATATATTCACGGGCTACAAGTACGTTAAATTGTTAACAGATGGCAGTAAAGAGCACTATTAATTCATGTGCTTTTAAGTTCTTGAAAAAAACTTTACTAGCATTCATTAAAAAAGTATACGATTGTCGGATGTAAAAACCCAAAGTTTTTACAGAAAAAAGAGGTAATTCTTTTTAAATACAAGAGTTCTAAAGAGCATTATTAGAATATATCTGATGATTTAATCATGAAAATAAAAAAAAAGCTGATATAAATTAGTGTTGAAGCTACCAAACTATATCAATATCTTAAAAAGTATTAAAAGTAAAAATAAATTTTAAATGAATAAAACGAACTAAATGACATGTTAATGCATACAGAAACGCTATTCACCGCTTATACTATTTCTTTTTACCAATTTTTGTGCTGAATTTTTAACAATACTAACAAATCAAATACCATTTGTATGTCAATGACAAGCAGTCGGAAGACTGATTACGTCATAACATGGCGGCGGCCGATTAAGCGCAAGCCTGAGACTCTTTTGAAGCAAGTCTTTATAACTCTTGTTAGATTCATCACAGAAAGAAAAGAAAATGTTTTCCGTAGTCTGCTTTAATAGAAGAATTTTTTATTGTATTAAAAAAATACTACCGGAAATGTCCATTAGGTGGTGCTCCGTCTAATTGCAGTATGAACTCATTGAAAACTTGTGTCATTTGTAGTAACAACCAAAATTGCAGCATATCAAGAAATGATAAACCTGTCACAGTTACCCAGACACTATTTTCACAATTTCTACCCTCTGTCGCTAGTCGTGAAAGTTACAAGTATGAGAAATGACACGTTTCTCATAATAAAAACTTGGACAGTTTCTAATTAGTATTAGTATTAATCTTTTTTAAATAAACTCACGAAACCTGATGAATAATTTGTAATCACCCTGTATATACTTAGAGGGAGAAATACAAAAGCAGATAGGGTTAAAATTGATTCGAGAGACCTACCGCTGTGGCAGTACACTGTCAATATTGATTTAAAAAATGACTTCTTGCTATACTTAGCACAGAAAGTGACAATACTCGCCATTTTTACTTTACCTTCAAGAAAACTGAAAAAGGCCATATCTGTGGATAGCTTCTTTTATTCCCTCAACTTTTTAACCTACCTTTTTAAACCTGAAGAAGCCAATGCATCATTTAGCGAAATTAGTCTTGTTTTTAATCGCCATTTTTAATCGATACGATTAAGCGAGGATGTCGTAGTCACGGAAATATGTATTGCGGGAGTCTAGCAGTTATTTAGTCTATGGTCTAGCATTTAGTAGTTTCTATTTATCTTCTATTTATGCACTAAATAGGCACCCTTTAGACTAAACCTGCCACATCTGTTCCTCAGACATGTCACTGCTTAATTATAACTGCATGTCTGGCCGACAAATATATTTAAATAAAAAG
Source organism: Lepisma saccharinum (assembly GCA_022664845.1). NCBI lineage: Eukaryota > Metazoa > Arthropoda > Insecta > Zygentoma > Lepismatidae > Lepisma > Lepisma saccharinum. The sequence goes on along the minus strand of JAGDQP010041408.1, from coordinate 1,382 downwards.
CTAAATGTTCGATTTTATTCAACTCCCGCAGTAGATACTTCCGTAACTGTACCATGTTGAAGCTAAGCGTATGGCTGAAATTATCTAATATTAATGCGGATGTATATATGTTTTATTTTAGGACTTGCTCATCGTATTGCCACCCTGGTGTGAAACTAGGCAAGGGAAAAGTGGCGGAATTGTCCTGTTCAATATTAACTTACGGCATTCCATCGGTGAGATGGATAGATATTTAATTAGAAATAATTTGTTGTTTAGCTAACCATGAACTGTTGAGTGTGTCTACGTGTTTTAACTATTGTAAGCATATTTTTATCTTACAGGGAACATTTTTTCGTCCGTTTTTCATGAGTTGTGTATTGTTGCTGTAAGTTTTCTAAATTTGTTTTTCAAAACTGAATTATAAGTTTACACGTTCTAAGTGGATTAAGAGATCTAAATAGATTTCCTGGACATCATATATTTCTGTATGCGGTGCAGAAATTGTATTTCTTTCTCGAAAAACGAAGACAGCAAACTTATTATTTCTCACTCTACACTTCTGTCTATTTCTCCGTAGTTGTGCATGAAAAACATCCATTTATAACCTGTGTACATAACTATACCTTCTGACTACAAATTATCAAAACTTAGTAATTATGATACAAAATTATACAAATTAATATACATTATTATTATTATTATCGGTATTAATAACGCACTTAGAAATTTTACAAAATATTAATTTGGTTTGATAAAATAGAGAGCGGAAAGGAGGGTAGGGACCTTTATCTGCAATTGGACCTCTCCTGATATTCAAATAGTGAAGCATTACAGCAGCTTCATTCCTAAATTACAACCACATAGTTCCCAACTTTCAAATATCCTCTAGTAAAAAATATTTGATTGCTTTAACGTCTAAAACAATATTTTCACTCACAAGTGAACCTATCGATGATTCAGTGTTTTATCGACCAAACTGGGCAGGTAAGTAAGGTACGTCAGGAAACCACCTGGAAGAATAATTAAAAGTGCTTTCGTCCATAAAGACGGGTGCAGTGGCCAAAAGTTTGATTCAAAACAATAGAGTAATCCATGTCTGAAAACACGTTTATTTCTAAAACACGCCATTGGTAATGACCGGGCACCATCTATCCACTACCCATTAGTATGCATTATATTTTCAGTTCCTGAACTGTTTACAAAAGAATATAGTATTTACAGACTTTCGAATCAACTACTGATATTAATCTCTCTTTCAAAAATAAATGTGTGGCAAAAGTGACTTCAGCAATGTATGTCTTAAAATTCTAACCCAGACTGATATATTACGTGACACACTTATATATATTTTTTAATCGAGCAAGATTCAAGATCACGGCCATGATGAACTAATTCTGCAT
>JAGDQP010041407.1:0-16917 GCA_022664845.1 Lepisma saccharinum | reverse complement strand
TCAGAATTTGGCTCCCTAGCGCAATGTCGGTTAGTAAGATTTTCGAAAATAGTTTAGAAACCTTGACGCTATGTTATCAAAAGAATTTAATAGTTACTACGAATCGCCATTTTATTTTCTAGACTTGCACTGAATTGAAATGAGGTTCTTCCAATGACCTTTTCTCCTAATAAAGTGAGCTTTACTGAAATCGGTGCATATTTTAGTTAGCTGATGTGTTCCGTTATTCTGAATTCTCGTCTTAAATGTAAATAAACGACATAGCAAGGAAGCTGGAAATCAGTTATTTCTGTTATAACACATCAGTCAAAAGTAATCTGCCTATCAGTTCGGAATTGATGAACAGGCAATAGGACGTACACTTTGTCGTTCAAATAAATACTTTAAAGCCGTACAAATCTAGGTAAACTAATCAACCAAAAATATATATCGAAAATCGAATGAACCACAAAGATGTTCCCGAAACGCCAAGCTAGCAAAACAATTGTTTGTATCCATTAGATACACAAGTTCCAAGTTCAATTTAATTCATCATGTGATCGACCCAAACAAATAAAAGCTAATTAAATGACACAAACAATGGACATTAATATCCCATATTAGCCTTCAATGGGATATTAATGAACTAATTATCACAAAGCAGTGTTCGATTTGTGCTATTCCCAGGGAGAGGAGACTTTTCCAGACATGTCAAATATAATATTTTACACTCATTCATATTCCAGGCTAGAGGGTATTTAGGAAAGCAGAGCCAGGGAAGATTCTTCAGAGTGGCGGAAACCCTAATCATCTCTCTTTCCCACAACAAACTGAATAATAATACAGTCAATGAAAAAAAAAAAGGGAATATGCTCTATCTTGGCAAACGGGAAGCGGAAACAACTAATAACGATATCTATAAAGTTAACAGCGCGTTACTAGCACATACTACTACCTATTTGGAGTTTTCGACACAGAATATTGCTTCACTAATTTGCACACTCATAACAATTACTAGTATCTATAAAAAAAATACAATTGTGAATAACTTGTACTGGTATTTAACTTTTCATGTTTATCTGCACTGTACCATACACTGTATTACATGTTACTTCATTTCTTCAATATGTGTGTTTTCTTTCTTTAGGTGTACTTCATGTTTATCTATGCAAGTTGTAATTGTGTAAATATGTTGTATTTTCGATAATAAAGACGTTCTGTAGTCTTGTGTTTTACTTAATTATTGTTGTACAAGTAACAAATAGTATTTCTTAAATCCTTTTGCTGTCAAAAGTCGATGCGGTCAGATTAAATTAGATATTGAAAAACGACAACATCCGATAAAATCCAACCTCGCGAATCTTGATTTAAAGTAATACAAATTAATACTTTGCTCAAAATAATGGCATTATTTTGCATCTTGATATTACGTAATGCCTTGCTACTCACCACCTACAAACCTGTTTGGTACTGGGTAGCTAAATATTACCTTCGCTGCCAAGCTAAATACTAGAACATTGCGCAACCTGCCAATCCAAATTGAACAATAATTATGCTCACTAATCTTGAGTTTGCATTTTTCATAGTGCAAGTGCGTATGGTATCGTTTCTTGTGATTATTGTTGCAACTAGCTATCTAAAACATTGAATTTTTTCAACATTAATTGTCCACTTTGGATTTTTAATTATTATTATTTTTTACTTAACTAATCATAGGGGCTCCATAGTCTTGTGGTTAGAGCGTCTCAGGTTCAATTCCCAGCTGGAGTCCCACTTTTCGGCGTCCACCCAGCGTCGTGAGGCAAACTGGGGAGTCACGTGAATAAAGACGTGACGGCCACACTCGGGCTAGAAAGCTCCTGATACGCTTGTTCGTGGTCAGGTGGCGCGCAGTGCTAACAACACAGCCGTCACTCAGGTGGACGCAGTTCCAGCAACCGCGAACAGATGGCGTTGGGGCAGGCTCAGGATCTGTTACGCCAGTGTTTTTTTCTTTTTTCTTTTTTTAATTTAACTAGACAAACATGAGAGAGAATTAAGATAATAAACCACAGAGATTAGTCTCATCTGCGATTACGTCAGCAAACATTTCGAATCCACCTTCAAAATAAGGTGAGTACAAATTTTTAAATAAGACCGTATATTTTAGCTAAATTCGGGATGGCACTTTTGGTATATTAGTGTATTTACGTTGGGCAACGAAAATATTAACTTTAAACGACATTGCCATTAGTAAAATTATCGGACACTTCTTTCAAAATTATCTCATTCCAAAATTTAAATAAATTAAATCCGTGTACAACATTTGTAATGTGCACGGCAATGAGCGTGCAAACAAACTAGTGTTGCTGGCACTAGAAATCTGTTTCAATTCCACGTACAGCACACTATCATGTCAACTTTTCTGTTCGCTTCCGTACTAAGGAACTAAATTCCGTAGATAAAGATGGCTATATTGTATAAATTCGGAATTTAAGGGACAAATCGTCACCTTGGAACCAGCAGGTAATATGTCGACCTTTTTGCAAAATTGAGTTAACAAACCTTGTACTGAAGGGCATTAACCCCCAAAATAATATCTCACAAAACGACCTCCAAGTGGCTAGAAATGTTATAAATGAAATGAGTTTATGCTTTAAATGAAACTTTAAACTTGATTTTTCTCTAAAGTAGCGAAAGTGGACATAGTACCTGCTGGTTCCAGGGTGACGAAATCCTTTTGACATGAACAGGCACGAATGTAAGGATATCGTGAACAACGTTCTAAGAACTTTACACTGACAAATCTAAGCAACAAGGAAGACATACGCTAAGTTATAACACATATTTATAATTAACGTTCGCTAATATACACCGTGTGGTGACGGAATTTAATAACGTTCTACAGAAGCCGTAGTGACATTTAATCTGAACCGTTTACGGCACTGGCTTTGACCACACTTAGTTGTAAACGAACTGCCGCTATGGACATACACGCCAACTTTCCCTTAAACAATAGTTAATATTATGTATATTAAATTTAATTCTTGGCTTGTACTGGAAGAAAGTGTTACTCAAACATTTCCAAATTCTTCCGAGGCATGTTCTCTGCAAAAGAACAACATATGCATACACCACCGAATGATAAAACTATAAGAACGACGATCTCAAATTGTACGAGTGTGTGTGACAGAGCGACAAAGAAGGGAAGAATACATTTACTTGTTTCTAAAACTGAATCGAAATTTTGCTAAGGATGGTATATAACTGTAGCTTTCTTGTTTAAGTTGGCTCCACATGTCGTAAACAAGGAAATGAACTAACATCACCTTTCAGTGTATCCAGTGAGCACGAACAAAAAAAAAAACTTACTTTTTCCCGGTTTTCCAGACTAAAATCACAATTCTCCAGATTGTCGTCGATACATTAAGCGAGAAGATATAAAAGCAAGCTAAATTTTACCTTCCACACACAATGTCAGGGTCAACGTACGAAATAGCTTTGATTAGATTAAAAGAAAGGGTTGACCCACCATTTGTAGCTTGAATACAAATTCCTGTTAGCATGTGCAAACAATACCCCTCGCTCTCTTCCGCGAGGAACTAAATTCCCTAACTTTTTCATGTTTCCCAGACCGCTGCATATACTGTCTACACACGAAGTAACAATACTAGCATCGCGTCATTGAGCTCAGGAATAGTAGGAGAGAAATCCATTCAGAATGACTAACAACGTATTATAAAACTAACATATCTTGTTTGCAAAGTTAATTTGGTAACAAAAGTATTGATCTGCAAGGAGATAGTTTTATCGAACGGGGAGGCATATGCCCAATAACAAACTAAACCATCATTTGCATTATCATGTGATGAAAGGAATATACTTAGAATTTGTTTTGCTGTACAAATAATGGTGAACTGCAACTGGAAGGTGTTATTTGAAAGAGGGAGGGAGGGAATTCCCTAATGCAACCTTCCTTGATACCTGCCTTAGCTATTTTCTCAAAGATGAACACTTTTTTTCAACCTCTTTTTAGTTACTGATGAAACTAATGTGCCAAATGAGTTTTAAATTGATTTGAACTTAAATTCATTTATAGCCTTTAGGCAACCTTGGCTCAGGTAGAGTTTTAAATTGATGTATCTGGTACAAGTACCGTAAACTTTAAATCTAATTTATATGTATTGTAGTGTATACACTTATCTAGTCGACTGTTTGTCATAGTTATATTCAACTTTTCTCGGAATCAGTTCCTCTATCCCTTCCAATATCTCAGAATTTCTCCCTCACCTGTTTACCAGTAACCACCCACTGACTGCAAGGACGTAGTTGACGTTACGTGACGTTTTATTTGTAAGCTCGGGAAACTGGGACATCTTATTGCGGATAAAGTGTGGGGGTATCAGTTACAGCTGCATGGGCAGTAAATCAAAACTGAAACACAGCTGGAAAAAATAACTCAGTTACGATGCAAAACATACTCCAAATGAACAGACTCCCGTAACCCGATTGACTCGAAAAAGACAGAAACATACCAGCTGTGAATTTTTGTTCCAATCGCCACGTGGACCAGTATTTCCTTTATCCAACCGTGTAAGAGAAACTCCTTAACAGTTGTTAAACCAATTTGTACTGCATCGTTGTTGATACCTACGAGTATCTAAATGCCAGAAACTGGATGCAACAGTGGATTGAACATGGCAGAAAGTGGTGGTGAAGTTCGATGAATTACGATTCAGTCTTTCATTCTGAAAGATAGTGCTTCAGTCAACTCTGAGTCTAAGTCAAGTGCTTCACTCTTTCTACATCTACAGCACAGGACCGAAAGTTTGTAGTCATCGAAGTGTACGGTGATAGGTTGAACAATGCCATTGGAACGAGTCCAAAAGTGCTCTACCAACTCTGATTTAATGTCATCATACGACTTTTCGCTGTTAGGTGCTGGTAAACACAATTCCTTCGATATGTCGTTGACATGATGGGAGATCAACTTACCTCAAATAATTATTACGAGGAGGACAATAACACAGCTAGAGTCCTAACGAGCCGTGGTTCAGTAAGCAGCATATTGGCTTACTCGCGAGCTCAAGCCGAAAGGTGGCCTATCGTTCTCGCATTGTACTGTAATGGTTTCAGTAACTCGATAATGAACTGCAATATTTGTCATGGTTCCCAAGACTTATGGGAAACACTATAACGGAATTGCCGGTGATCTTCGTTGCCCCGTACTGGAGTCACTTCGGTATATCTTATGCAAAAAACTGACACGAATATCTAATTTTTATCCTGTGATCTTCACACTGGAGTAACCACGGCACATTTTGGTAAGAACTGGCACGACTCTTTCTCACTCTATGACTCTAGTAACTACAGGATATCACGTGTCAAGAATTGACTCGACTGCTATCTCTTTCTTCCTCTATAATCTTCGCACTGGAATAACTACTGGGTATCATGTGTAACGAACTGACACGACTACCTCTTTCTTATTCTATGATCTTTGCACTGGAGTAACTACACGATATCTTGTGTAAAAAAATTAACACGACTGCTACCTCTTTCTCATTCTATGATCTTCGGTCTGGATTTACTACGGGATATCTTGTGTAAAGAACTGACAAGACTATATCGTTCTATTATTTTAATGCCTCAAGTTGTCCTATGGGACTACCAATAACCTGAACATTATATAATTTACAACACCCGTGCTGACCTTTCAAAATTATTAGTTATAATTATTCTTTTGAGCATGTTCTGCTGGAGAATCGTATCCCATATCCGTCTCATACACTCTCCAGGATTACTGAGTGTATGAGACGTAAGATCAAAGAAAAAATCTGAACGTAACTATCAGAAGCCAACTTGTCTTAGGCTGATTGGTGTTTTCAGAAGTGTCCTACGATGCTCATAGGACAGCCATAGTGCACAAATATTGCTAAAAACTTGAAACTGGAAAATTTGAAATTTTAATTTCACCATTACCGTGATCTAACCACGCTAGCTAAAAGCGTAATAGATAATTAAAATACTCTTGCATTCCTTCCAGCACCGGCAGTAGATCGGTTCCATACAGCATTTAATACCGTTACGTTGTGATCGAAGCCTGGACAGTAAATTCTAGAAACCTACTTACTCCTGTTGCGTTACATGAATATAAACCAAAAGTCAACAGCAAATGAAGGATTGTCGTACTGACTCAACTTTTCGCAAATCTGTTGCAATGTCGGTACATTACTGCAATGTGGCATGGTCTATCATCTAGCTCTTGTAGCGCTACGGAAGGTCATACAGGGAAGTTGTAATGTAACCCCAACAATTATTCTACTGAGCATAAGACCTTGAAGTACTCTACTTATCATGAGCTGACACCATCACTGCAATCTGACACTATCGCACTTTCAAAGCAAGAGGGCCAAATCTCAAAATTCAGATGAACAATTGAAATATGGCTGTGTTGTACTAGTATATGTCGAAAAATCTTGGGTGGCATAAGGAATCTGCCTATCATTTAGTGAACTTCTGGGTGGATAACAATATGAACTTTGCAATGTTAGGAATAAGGAAAAAGGAAACCAGTAATTAGTTCTTTCAGCCCCCTTTCCAGCATTCAGTGTCGTTGCAAAATTAATGTAATTGCTGCTTCTTAATGTAATCGAGTGAACTAGTTTATCTAAAACAACATGCCAATCGGTAGTCATTTTTATAAACGTCCTAATGCTAATGTTAGTTTACGTGGCGAGCACCAAATTCTAAGCTTACCTTCAAGATGGTACATGTTCCTCGCCGCCATCGAATCGTCTAACAAAATGGCGATTAAAATGTCCTGATGTTATCCTAGATACATTTCAAAATAATTTGGCTAAATAATTCTGTGGTATGGACGGATAAAAGTTAATTACTATGGCATCTAGCCTTCAGTGTAGCTGCTCTTTGTTACAGTTTCTCTCAGAACATTTTTTTTCTTCTGACAACATGCCTTTGGCGAAAGCTTTCCATCTTTCTAATTTTGTATAATGCTTTAAAAATCCCCCGCTAAGTCCTGAAAACGTCAATAACCATTTGTTCTACCTTATTTCGTCAATTTCGTCACTATAAATGATAAAATGAGGCAGAACATAAGATTAGTTACGCGTGCAGCCAGAACACAGCAGAACGTAAACAATTACTTCCTACAATAAAATAGTGTCTAGCTTTCGCTGATAAGACATAGTCATGAAGAAAAAAAAAAAAGAGAGAGAGGAAAGTTAGAAAGCGATCACAGGAGCACAAGAACACAAATGCGTCGTTGGTGGAATTTCCATCGGTAATAAATGGTTTCTGTATTTCGGACCGTAAGGAACAAAACAGGAGTCATCAACGTACACGTCACTCACTTTCATCTACTTTCGCGATTAATGGTAACCACTGTTACCGAGGACACGTTTCACTTTCTAAAGTGCTATTTTCAAGACTTTTAGTTCAGTTGTTGGGGTGGAGGGGCAGAAATTATGACTTATATAGCGGAGACGTTACGACGTTACCATTTTCTCGTATCTCCTCTGTGTATTGGTGAACCCAGCCACGCCCTCAAGCATCTTCCTTTGATGACAGTGAACAGAACTCTTTCTCGAGCGACTTCTGCCTAGTTCACGAATGGCCTGTGTCGTGGGCAGTCAGTTATTACAGAAATAAAATTTGGCAACAGTGTATATGACCTCACTACGTAACCACAGCAACGGCTCTCTCTTGTTGGTGGGCAGTCTACGGTATGAGTCAGAAATACTTTCGAAATCTAGCCTTCTATTTTTTTATTTTGCGCAAAATCCAAGATTACCACATTTCATGAAACAATTGAGAGGACATTTTTCAAACATACTTTTATTACTAGCGTAAAAGCGAGGGCCCGTGACTTCCTGAGTTCGTACACCGTTCCAGTACTTTCAGCTATTTAGTTCCAGCTTTACGTGACAAGTCACAGTACGTCTTCAACAGCGAACAGGGACTATGTTGTAAATACTATTTCCAAATCGTTCGCCTCCAGCTTTCTTTGTGGTATAGGTGGTAGAGCGTCGGCTTCCTGCATAGCAGGACCGGGTTTGAGACCCGCATAAGCGAACTTATTTTCTCTTTACGAAAACATTCCTCAATACCGATATTAATTACTAATGAGTGTTCCTTTGTACTTTTAAAGGTATGTTCTAACATTTTAACGCTCTTTATGGGCATCTACTGCCAAGCGTTAACAAGCGAAGGCGTTTTAGTGATCAGGTTAGAACCTTTATTTTCAGAGACAGGAAAACTAACACCACACCCACATCCCTTCCGGTTTTTAACTTTAACAAGACTCCCCTTCGTGGTTTTTACTCTCCCCCTCCCTTTACCTCTCAATGTAGAACACAAGAAAAGTCGTTGGATTCGTAACTGTCGAGACATAACTGGGAAGCAGTATGTCTCAATTCCTTATGTTACATATTACACGTTTATAAAGTTCGCATAAAATATTTTCAAACAAATACAATCGCCCACGCTGTCAAACTAGTGTCAAGTCACGACAGGCTAATAAACCAGAGGACCTTGTAATGGGATTAAGAACAGACACTGCAACTGTGACTGATTTGGTGAAACACTTTAATAATATCTTCCGGCCTTCGCTTCACATTGCCGCCAACGACAAAGGCAAGTCTTTTATATAAAAGAAAAGGTACACACACCATTTCCCATATACCTTTGGTTTATGCTGTTCTTTTGAGTCAACGTAGCTTTAACAGTTCTTTAAGACACTTTACGATTTACTTCTACCAACAGGACGTTAAAAATATAATTTATGACAACCTTTCACACATCTTTTGCTTGTGTCCAGCTACTTTATTTAGTAGTTTTGGAATCTCTTTCACATATGAATAGAATCTGGAGTAAGGGGATTTTTTATCCATCTTTCTTTCTTTATCACTGGCTCTGGGTAAGGGGAAACATTGCCATTGTGTACTGCAATAGCAAAACAAAATTGCACAAGTTGAATAATTAATTGAGGGTTATTTACTCAACTGCCAGGCCTCGTGTTAGCTGGTAATACGGGTATATGAAACAACTTTATAAATTCACCTCTTTTTATACTGAAGGTATACAGAAGGAAACGTACAAATCTGTTAACTTTGAATCTGTACATACCGTTTACCTTTATACAAACCGTCTGTTTCAAAGGAAAGGGTTTTAACAACTAAAGTCGACTTTTTTTTTTTACTGGTTTTATACAGTTCGTAATTATCGAACCATAAGGCTTCATGATAAAGCATGTATATCATAGATGGATACGTACATAAATAAATGTTCTATCATGCGCCATATGTAAAACAGGAAACTGGAAAAAAAAAAATCCCATAATTTTCTGTCAATACCGCCTCTAGCTTGAAATGAACTGAATTGCGTCAAATCACTTGGTACCTCTTTATATCCTGCAAAAAAGCCTTGCTGTGGATAGAATAGGACCGTGTCCTAACTTTCACCTAGTGTAAACATTATTCTTATCTTAGTTTTATAGAAAATCACTATAATTTTATTCTCAAGAAAAAATCAGATAAGAGCTTTTTTTTTTTAAGTGAACTAGAAAGTATGAAGACCATGGCAAAACCCATTTATTTAAATAAAAAGAGGCTTCCATGAAATTCCCGTAAATTGCAAGGTATTGTGTGAAATTTGATGGTAATCAGGTCACGTATTTACAACCCACAACAAGTGTAATTTTGAAGGAAATGATCTATACTTTCAATTGACATCGGCTGCAATGTTATGGGGAAATCGGTAACGCGCTTTGATGTCATCCTCTCTGGCCATTTGAAGACGAACGGAATTGAATACATTAAAAAAATCCCGTAAATAGGCGACTTAATTGCTGGCACGCATCTCTTAGGAAGTTTCACGATGTATTTAGAATCTATCAAGGTTTACAATGAATATTTTTTGTTGTTGATTAAGGGCCCTAAAGATAGGCGAAAAGAGGGAAAAAATGAATTTTCATCAAAACTTGTTCTTTCGTTCAAATTTGTTGCGTTATTGAACGTTACATATAAAATCTCTTATTTTTTTCTAGCTACTATTTCAAACCTGGTACACACCTCTTTCAAACTTTGATGCTGTATTGACAATAGAAAAAGATCTCCAGGGATATGATCGAGGGATGGTAAGTTAAGTCCTGAAAGACGAAAAATTAGGGGGATTTTAAAGAAGTGTTCTTGCTGGCGGATTACGTTCTTGTAGTTTATAGCGATATTTTATTTGGTTCATTACGATTACAAGTGTTGACTCACTTCTCTATTCAACTAGTGTGGTGAAGCATAGTAGAAGCATGAAACTTATTAGGTCCAGCCTACCGAAGCATAGTAGAATAATCGAAAAATGCAATTCTTCGTTCGTAGAGCTTTGCGTAAATTTTCCTGGGGTATTCAATGGATATGACACAATGCCATTTTGTACATGCATTTCTAGTTCATTAAAAATATGACCATGCGGGATTAAATTGCGACACTAGGAATTTTGCAAACGAAAACTTCTCTTTTACTCCTCGATTTATGCCTACATTTCTACATTAAGCCCATCAAATGTATATCATCTTATCCTGTGGTTTATTAAAACTTAACAAGGTTTCATTCATTGTTCTTTCATAATTAGATCTAGCGCTGCAAACATTTAAATAGAACCACACAAAAACCACGAAACATCCGCCGGGTCGAAAGGACTAATATCCTCTTCCTCCAGACACACATAAATATATTAATTTCAAGGTTGTACTGGCTCAAGAATCCTATCTCAGATCTAAGAGTATCTTCTTCGGTGAGCAAAACTTGCAGGAAAAAAATAAAACTGTAACGGTCATGTCTTATAGATTCCGGGATTACCCTGGCGGAACTGAGGGAAAAGAAGCAGCTGCTTCAATATGAATTCGCTATGGTTTTCGCAGCGGCTCTCGCTCCGTCTTCAGGCCAGCGTTGAGATGTAATGTAAGTGTGTGTGTAGTTTATTGTTGAAATTGTATATGAAGTTTAATAAATATATATATGCAGGTATGTTGAAAGATGTGTATTATTTCCTAAAACACTTGAGTCCAACTGAGAACATCCATCCTTACCAACTGTAACAGTACGTCAAGGCCTACAACTTTATCAATTTTCAATCCGTATATGGCATTTGGAAGTTCAAAAAATGAAATGGAAGATTTTGAATTTACTTATGAACTTTAGGCATCAAAGACTCAGGTCTAAATAGCGGAGGGTTGAAGAATGCAGGAATGAGTTGCCACGGTCAAAGTTCAAGGTACCACCCCACATTTGCCTGGTGTGACTGAAGGGAAATTCGGAAAAAAATCTCAGTCGGCCGCTGGGAGTGAACCCAGGACCTTCCGAATGCGAAGCCGAAAGCCCTAGCACTGAGCTACGGCCGTTTAGTAGGAAATGGAAGACTATATGAATCAACTAAGTAGCTACAAATGTTATTCTCTTTCAGAAATATCTTGTGTGTGTGGTTATAAGCTGGAAGGTACACGAGTCCATAGAAAATCGAATCCCAGTCTCAAGACTGCTCTGGTCGGATGAATTAACAAGATGAAGTGTTTCAGTCCTTGTAGTGACGCCTATCCAGTTTGGTATCTGTCAAACTGTGCAAGTGTGTACGTGGTGTTTGTGTACAACGTAGTAGTTGTAGTGCAGTAACTTCTGAATAATAATTTGAAGTCCAGGGTTCAACTCCACTTTCTTAGATTATTCGTAAGACACACCGGGCGAGTACCGAATTTACTTCTTTAAACCGATGCACACAATCATCAAAACAGTCGACCAAGAACCTAAATTCATTTTGTTTGCTGGAAAAGTTCGTTGACACCAAAGCGGAAATGGCCATCAACCTTCCGTAAAGGAACAAAATCTAAAGCAAACTATCTCAGTTCACCGATGCAGGTACAGAGTGACAGTCAAAGATCTAAGCGTGAGTTTTAAAATGATATTGAACGCTATACTGCATACTCCAAAACAGAATAATGTGTTTTCTAGGTGTCATAATGAGACAGTTTCTGTCAATACTCACACAGCACTGCTCATAAATGTGTCCCTTTCCCAGGACGAAATTTTCCAACTAGAGAGGGGAGAAATTCTCATCCCCCCCCCACCTGATCTTACCTATGATAGTTTTAATACAATATTCTTACTGTACATTCTTAATCACCTGAAGAAGCTTGATCAGATTGGGGGAAATATTGAGAAAACGCCTTTTTTTTTTTTATCAACTGTCCTGGTAAACAGCACATCGCATACTTAAAAAAAAAATCCTAAGTAATACGTGGAGTTTATTTCTCAAGGAATATACCAAATGTACAGAATGTGAATGTGTCGCCTCGTGGCTTAATTAGTATACCACTCAACCGACAATCTCGAAACCAAGTTCCAAACCTCGCCGGCGACCATTCAGTCTATCTACAAACGAAGTTTATTATTAGGGTAGATTCAGTGAGAGAATAAATTACACTTAACTGGTTTAAAATATTCGCGTCACCTACAAGATACTCAAAAGATACAATGGAACTGGTGGTGCAGTGAATTCACGCCAGACATGCTGAAACTGTCGATCCTCACAACATATATTCGACTTGCATAAATTAAGCAAAATTCTCTTCCACACCTAGTAGTCAAGTCACTTAACTCATGAAGAAGGTAACATGTATGGCACTCTCGTTCACCAATAGCTCGCTTACAAGACAACGAACAACAGTCCAACTGTTAATTCTACGTGTTGCATACAATATCACTAAGATGGCTTACGCAAAATATTTCCTTACAAATACCGAGGTGCTTCTATGCATTGCGTTTAAAACTGGCTATAATTTCACGGGTAATTCCATAGACCATAAGGAGAAAATTTATTTTTAGAATTGTAAAAACTTGCGTAACTGTGGAGTTAAACTGTCCCCGAAAGTGGCGAGGTACAGTTAAAAATTACGTAATATTTCGACAAATAATGAGTAAGACGTGTCGATTTAGCAAACTGCAGTCGAAGTTATAGCCAGGGAGGGAGTGCAACGAAGAGGGAATTCCCGTGTAATGCTCTCAATATGAAGTAATTGACACACAAGCACAACAAACAAGCACAAAAATTCTCTCTAAGCTGCATTCTTCAATCATAAACGTTGCTTAAAAATACGTATTACGTCATTATCTGTCGAGATATTACACCATATGTGAACACACCGTGCAACATTTGTGTGCCTCTAGATTCGAAAACTACGCAGGTTTAATATTTCTTCAAATGCAATACTTTCTTGTTTCCCTCTGAGGAACAACTTTAAATTTATGAAAATATTTTTTTAAACACCCTGTATATTGTTTCGATGTTTCATATTAATGCAAAACCACATGTAGTAGCTCAACTAGCAAAACCCAGTCCAACCTTTTCCCCCGTTTTCCGGAAATGCGTCTGAAGGCAATTTCGACACCTACGAAGAATCAGTGTTAACAATGATAAATATGTCCAAGGAGATATCATGTTGTTATATTCGTAAAAACTTGAACTGAACTGGCTCTATGGTGTTTAGGCATTCTTGGCTCAGACTCGGATAGGATTGGGGAGAGAGATGTATAAAGGAAATCAGGCTAGCCATAGTTTCAAGGTGCTATCCAGGCATTAGACTAGCGTAACTCAAACATGACAGCCGGTCATTTTCGTTAGCGTTCGACCCTAAGACTAACGGGTTCACATGTTTCTAATTCATGAACAGGGCTGTGTCTATGATAGTCAGCAAAAGGATACGAGTTCTCAAACAGTGGAATAGCCTTCAGTGCCAGCAGATCTAGATTCGATTCTCGGTGAGAACCACCTGTATAAAGAGGAAGCTGTGTGTTGGTAAACTTTCTGGCTAGATCTAATCTCGCAATGGTATAGTTTAGTTGAGGAAATGGAGATAAGATTCACGCAGATTATGGAGAATTATTTAAAACAAACCACAACCATGTACGTGTTGTTTTCCAAACAGAACAATGTAGACCGCTAGTTTTCCTATAAAAAGTACTCATGTTAAAATTTCATTATCACACTGAAACACCCGCGCAATTGACGAGCCAACGCTGTAACATGAATGGCACCTCCTCTTCATCTTACAAAGGACATATACCGTTCATATAATCCATGTATAAATTATATGACAAAATAGTTGAACAGCTATAATTTTACAGTATCATTTACTTACGATTAAGAAGCAGTGTTTAAGAATAAATTGTTTTCTCAACCGAATGTACTCCGATGTTTCTAGCGGCTCCTTTGACGAGCCACATTTTGTTTTCGTTTTGTGTATAACAACTGACTCTTAGCTAATACTGGTTATTTAAATGGTTCTACGGTATATTCCATGAGAAAAAGTGAAATTGTGCAATCCAAAAATCAGTACGTCAATCAGAAGCGCTACTTTTACGTACCCTAAAGTAGCTGTCCAAGTTGACTTACAGAATTTCGGATTGCACCATTGCGATATTATTCATGGAATAAACTCCCGAATCGTTTAGACATGATCACTATCAGATAAAAGTTAGTTGGTTATGATAAATCAAAATCCGTTACATTTGTCAGACTCTACACTGATGTATAACGCCACAAACACAAGCAAGTAGAAGGATCATCCCCAATATCAGCGGCAAAGGACTGGGTATCAAAACCCAGATACAGATATCGAAACTTGTAATTTATTTAAAATTTGACCAGTAGTCAACGGTTAACCTCTAGTACTTACGATAAATTTCATTCAGTGTGGTAACTAATCGTTTATTACTGAATTTTGAGTTTCAGTTAAACTTCATTTTTGGCATATATCATGGTGTTTCAATCATACGTGTGTTTATATTTCTACTTCCTGTATTTCTATGTTGTTTTTTTTCCTTTAGTGTTCTTTTTATTTCCGTTTATTTATATTCTTTTCACTTCAGTTTTTGGCAAGGGTTAGGTACACGTACTGAGTGAACGTCGCCTACTTTCTAACAAACTCCATTTCATTCTCAATATTTTTGTCTGGGATATCCTACGCAAAACTCAGGATAATTTAAAAAGCAAAAGAAATACGCACAGGCAAAGGAGTAGAAAATGAGTCGTTATAAAGTCAATACAGACAGACCTAGACTCACAACAGTTGAACACGCCATAAGTCAATAGTCATGATCGATACAATATATGTACTATGTCAGTAATCATATACGCAGTACACACATGTGCAAAGAAACTTTATATTGAACTGTCGCACAGTAGGTTTGTTATGCTAATAAGGAAGCTTAGTAATCCCTGCCTGGTTTATGCTTAGGACAATGACCACACCGTTGGATTCACTCAAAAGTGTTTGTGAGTATTAACTGCCAAAGTTATTCAATTGTATCGATCGAAAACGTTAGCCTATATTTAAAACATCAATTAGGGGGAAAATTCTACGGACTTTATTGAAGAAAAATTTCAGAACAAATCATACAGAAGATCAAATTTAGTAGCATCTTGCGAGACAGCTAGCTAGTAGACATTTCTGTTCTTGAATTTACATATCATTTCCATGTTTCATGTATTGCGAATGCAAATGAACTTTACGCTATTGTAAGTTTTCACAATAATAAAACCGTTTCAAATCCAACAATACAGTCTAAATCTTATTCTTAACACTACTTTTTTTTTAATCGAGATTCTGTTGTGTATTTGTTCGTTTTTATCGTCAACATTCACGGAAAATGCTTATTAAGAAGTGCAAATAA
The DNA here is from genome assembly GCA_022664845.1 of Lepisma saccharinum. NCBI lineage: Eukaryota > Metazoa > Arthropoda > Insecta > Zygentoma > Lepismatidae > Lepisma > Lepisma saccharinum. Next base: position 1,222 of record JAGDQP010041407.1, on the reverse strand, counting down.
TTTCAAATTCATTTTTAAAAAAATGGTGCGTATTGAAGAATCCTTAGGGGAGATATTTTACCTCTCGGTATTGTTGCTTCGAAACGTAGTACAAAGTCATAATAAAGTAGTTTGCTATCAAACACGAAATTCACCTTCCAACGAAACTCAATGCTCGAACAAAACTCCTTCCTTTTGCAGATTTTGAGCGCCTGAACGCTCCATAAGTATAACACTATTGCTTACCAGACATGTTAGTTACATAATTCAATTCCTTCATTGTTCCTTGTGCCCATTTCGCACTACGGGCATTCCAAAACGGCCACACGTATTACACTAATGTCAGAATAATAATTCAAATAAACAATGAAGAACACTTACCTTTGATTCCGTAAGACAATGGTTATTAAACTAACCTGCTATTTCACTTTCAGGACGTGACTGATATTCTACGCGTTTACTAATTACGAAGAGCAATACACCTTATACTTTTTAAAATGTTTGATGTATTAAATGTGTAACTAAAATGTGTTTCTCTCCACGCTTGTAATGATGATAAGGATATGCTTATTTAACATATACTATACGATGTGCTGTGACATAACTTAGCAACAGAAACTGGAGTTACTATTCACATGACGAGATATGCTAAGACCTGATGATGTTTCATGTAAATTCTCGTCAGATCGCATCTGGCAAGAAGTGTATTTTAACCACACCGACAGGTAATCTTGATTGTATTCATCAACGGTGAAATATTCTGAACTGTGAAAAACTTGACTTAAGTAGGATCTGGCACGTGTTCTATTAACCACCCTTGATAATTCAGACAGGTTAAGAAAGAGAGAAACTAAATATCCTAACCTGTATCTAATACTACTGTTACGGTCTGCGTTGCGTTTATATTGTTTACCATTATTATTCCTACCACCGGATGTCTCAATCAGGGTGTCATTTACAGGTGGAAAGGGTAGTGAATTCCCTGGTACCTGAATAGTTATTTTTCTTGTAGAGAATCCCTCCACAGTCCCCCCCCCCACACACACACACACTAAAATACGTTTACTCTACTATACATGCAACTGTACTAAAGAGGTTTTACTTTGAAGTGTCTGGTAACAGTGCTGTAAATTTCACTTTCACTTCGCAGAGACCACAGAAGGTTATTTATCGTAGTGTATAATTAACTTGTACTTGCCGCTTCCTCCTACCTCGTTCAGCATGTCAACTTACCCCCCCCCCC
>JAGDQP010041406.1:0-16917 GCA_022664845.1 Lepisma saccharinum | reverse complement strand
ATCTCCTCGTATAGGTCTTCGACTTCCTCCTCCGGGTGCGAGGTTGTTGGAGCGTACACTTGTATAATTTCCATACTGTATCTCTTGTTAATTTTTATTACTACCCGTGCGATTCTATCTGAAATTCCTTCAATTTCTGTGATTCGTGACTTCAGGTCTTTATTAATTATAAAGCCAACGCCTGTCGCTTTTCCAGTTTCTGTTCCTTTGTAGTAGAACGTGTGCCCTGACGGTAGTTCCAACTGTTCTTCATTCTTCCTCCACACTTCTGATAGTCCTATGATGTCCCACTTAATCCTCTTAAGTTCATTCTGCAGTTCTTCTAATTTGTCCTCTCCTGCAAGTGACTTACAGTTGAGGGTCGCAACGTATAGGTCCGTTCGAGTTGCCGTGTCGGTGTCCTGGCAGTCTACAGTCCAAACCCGGGCATTTTGACCCTCTGACTTCCTGCAGGACTGACCGCTGCCGTTGCCAGCTGTATTCCGTCCTCCGGGTAATGAGGGCTTCCGAGGCTGTTTCCTTGCTTGTACCATCATATGTAAGAAAGGAGGGGTGCTGACATTTGACTCACCACGCTATCAGCTAATGCGGGTTGGTGAGCAGCCCATCCATGTTCGTTCGCCAAGCAGTTGCTTGGGTACTAACAGGCCCCACGACGTGAACGTATGGATTGGACATTAGGTGTCTAACCCGGTCGGTTCCCTTAAGTCTCAGCAAGAGGAATTAAGGGGTCTCCTCCCAGTTAGTGGCAGAAGCCTTTTGGGGCGACTATTAAATTTATATTTCTCAATAAGTAATCTTAGAAAGACACATATGAAGCGTAATCTATAGCATAGTTCAATATAACAGTTAAAAACACGTCACATTAACGGCGTATCAACGAAATGAAATTTTCGTTGCAATATAGATTGAAATTCAACTTGTTTTCAACATGCAAAAGAGAATACAAAATAATAGTAAGTTAATGGCATTCACTTAGCTTTGAATTATAATTTTTATTCAATTAAACGAGAAAGAATGCCAGGAAACGAAAAATTTATACCATAAGTTAAAATAATTAGTTGAATATATGTCGTATTAACGTCTTACCAACGATAATAAGTCTTTGTTGAAATATGATTTAAAATTAAACGTACTTTATTTCAACCGACAACGATTAATCAATGAAATAAACAAAAAATTAACGTTGAAAATACGTTTGTTTGGTACTGGGGGAAATTTCTCCCCTGAAAGTTTGACCTCTCTACTCTTGAATTTGGAGGCGCAGCATTAGTTTCGTACAACGATAAATAATACATTTAGTGCTGCCATCTAGCTTTGTTGTTTTACACTAACCATAAGAAGTACTTACGCAAAAGGCAAAATGTTGTAAACTAATAGTCAAGCATAAAAGAACATATTCAAAACCAAGAAAGAGACCAGTGAAAAATCACTCACAAAAGAATGCAGAAGTATACAAAATAAAAATTACGTTTCTCTCCTCAGTTCGAAATTGAAATGGGTTTTTATGACAGTTGGCATCTTTCTCATTAAACCTTCAGAAGAGGAAAATAGATTTCATCAAGGTCCGAGATCCACTCATGACTTGAAATGTATTGAGGAGAAAATGGAAGTCGAAAAAAGGAACCTATATGGTTGGATGAGTCCATTGAAATATAGGTCAATGTCACGCTTAATTACTGCTGGAGTTTCATTTTAGACTGAACATCGAATGACCTGTTGTTGCTAAGCAACCATTAAAACATATAAGAATAGGAGAAACCGGGGGGTTGAGGATGTAGGTCGTGTAGTGAAAGAGAAAATGAACATTGATGTGTGCTCGGAAAATCACAGGTGAGTTGAGAACAGGGGTAGCAACAGTGAAACGCCATCGACAATTAATCACGAATGCGTCAGCCAACACCAAAAACTGCTAGAATTGCTCTCAAGGGTGACATTTACTCAATTCAATCTTGTTTTCGCTAATTAAAAGAAAATAACTAATAAGGTCTTTTTGCAATGATAAACATAAATAGGTCAATTGAATGTCTAGACTCATCCCTGACTATGTAATGAGAGTTTGATGGAATCGTAAATATCAAATATTCTACCAGTTTTTATTGTAATTTCTTTTGGTGACCAAAAAAATAACAGTATTTGCAGAATGACATATGGAGATAATTAGTATTCAATGTACACACAATGTTTTTCTTTTTCATTTCATGTATGATACGTTTAATTTTGTAGGTCAATAATGTTTTTGTATTAACAAATTAAATATTTCCAGGCAAACATTTCCGTCTGCAGTACGTTAATGCATTCATTACGCTGTGCCCACCGTTCTAGCAATGAAGATTGAATATCATTTTGATTACCTGAGTTATAATTCATATATAGGGGTATTCAAGAAAGTACATCTATTGATAATCGTAAAACACAAATTACAAATATCTAAATAGAATATGCCTTTAATTACTTTACAATACGTGTTGAAAATGATTAACTTGGTACCCTTCTCATGACATTTGGAGCCACTTTTCGTAACGTTAGTTCACTTATGTTGGAAAGCTCCATTTCAATGTTAAATTTCAATTGTGCACATGTCCTGTAGGTGGGTTATTTGGAACATTGCACGTTTTAAAAATTGTCATATGCCTTGTTTACATTACTAACATCTTACCATGGTTAAAGTTAACGAAGATCATTTTAGTAATGTAAACGGTAGTTACGTTAACGCGAGGTTCAAATTTAACTAGCATTAACTTACGATAGTTATCTTCTTACGTTAGTTATCTAAACACAAGATGGCCGCTAAGCGCAGCTCACTTCGTGACTTTATTTCTTTCTTTATCGAAATATATCGCATTCTAGTGATGCGTATCACTTTTAAAATATAAAAGAATGATGGCAGAACTAATCTACAAAATATTAGGCTAGAATCAATTCATTTGTGTTCAGTATTTTATGATTTATACCTCTACCGTGTAACCTTAGAGTATGGAAAAAGTAGATTCCTTACTCTAAGCCTGTAACCTGTTTCTTTACTGATAATGGCAGTACAAGCACGATAACCAAGTTAAGTTCCGCAGTCTAGACGGAGTTACTTCAACCATGATTTCTACCATCGTAACAATCTTACTGTTAACTAATCTAAAGAAGGCAAGGAGGCGTAAGATAGACGAAATAAATGTCAATAATACGCACGTTTTTTGAAAAATGGCGTAGCTAGCACAACAGGTTGTTAAACATTTTAGAAAAGGGCCTTGATGTATTTTCAGTAACGTTTCAGATAAAAGTGTTTATATTTGCAGTATTCTTGGTAAAATACCGAAACATCTCTTTTGTGCTACTGAAAGTTCCCTATTTTCAGTTCGTGTGATGTTCGCACATGCGCAGAAAGAGTAAACAGGTTTCTTATCGTAACCAAACATTCAATTCTGATCAAGTGTTTCCTGCCGTCATTTTATTCACGCACTTTAGCAGAAATGGAGAATATTCTCAGTGAATAAGAATTGCGATCACTAATTGGCAAATAGAAAAAAAAAATGATTAAAATGTGACATAAGTTGTGGGAGTAAATTTGTGCATGTTTTCGTTCTTCGGGCATGGCGTTTCTATTCTGTTTTCATCTAATAATTTATCACTGACAGTTTAGTCCACGCAGTCAGTCGTTGTTCAAATGTCGGTTTTTTCTTTTGCATACAACATTTCTAAAAACTACGATAAATGATGGCTGTTTTTTTTTTACATACATTTCTTTAGGTCACAATGGTTCGTGGTGTCCTCAAATCCTGCAACGTTAATTTAACTCATTTCCCGACGTCATATAATGATAAAATTTTGTACAACGACGTAAATCGGGTAATAATACAATATTCTATTGTTGCTTTCGTATACCTCTATACATATTTTTAAAGCATATTTTAATGTTTTTTTTTTTAATATGAACTTCTTTATGCTAAAATAAATACTAGCCTGCAACCTTACGAAGTTTTACTGGTTGCATAACACTTTAGGATTTGGGTCACAAAACATTAACTTGAGAAAAAGTATCCGTACACCGTAATAAGTCGAAAAAGAGTAATAAAAAACTTTTTTCAATACATACTTTTCTTAAACAATTCGTATTAAAAATTAAAAAAAAAAGCATGACTAAAGAGAGAAGCATCAGGCGTGCAAATTGAAGAATGTATAAAGTGACTAGAGAGCGCGCCTCATACTTTTCTTTTTAGTCATGCATAACAATTTGTTTACTTTTTACAACGAATTGTTTAAGAAAAAAGTATGTTTTAAAAAGTTATTTTAAAAAAAATATTTTATTAGAAAGTTACTGAAAAATTTACAGGCAGTTATGTTTGCCTAGCTTTCCCCATGAATGGTTTGGATTTTTTTTTAAACAATGCACAAAAGACTGAATGATTTAGTAAGAATGGGGCGCATAACACTGGACTTTCAACTGTTGGAAGGTATTAATCATAGATACAGATGCCAAACTATTACTATAACAAACTATTATTTTCACATGCTGGAGACCCCCCTACATTATTGCTTAATGCGAAAATTAATCCTCTTTCTGGTAATTTTTCAAACAAAATTGACCGCCCCCCTTCCCCTAGCAATTTAAATTTCGATCGCTGATTTCAAGAAGACTGACATGATAGTCATATTTCTCCCACACTTTGCCCAATTACCATTTATACGCATGAAGTTTCACTGTTTGGAAAAGGGGAAGAGTGTTTCTTGACTTCTGATTTAAACAATAAAGAAGGAAGTCACATCTCATAATCTTTTACAGCAATAACGTTATGACAAAACTGATTTCATTAAAATATTTCTGGTCAAATTCCAGCCGAGATCGATATATTGATATGACTTGCCTTTCTATTTATTATTTTCGACAAAAATTCAAGATGGTGGCTATGAGAATTGTACCTCCTAACAGGTGGCCCCTTTTTGTAAACGTATTTTTCTAAATAATAAAAAAACATTTCTAAAGGCATACTTATCTTATACAATTCGTATTAAAAAGTAAAAATAAATAAATAATAATTTGTTTCATGCATGACTAAACAGAAAAGCATGGGGCGCGCCAATTCAAGAATTTATAAAGTGACTGTATATGAAAACGTGTCATTAATTTCTTGTTAGTCATGCATAAACTCTTAATTTTTATTACGAATGGTTTAAGAGAAGTATGTATTGAAAAAAGCTTTTTATTATTGTTTATCGAGTTATTTCGGTGTTCGGATACTTTTTCTTAAGTTAAATTTTTCTGACCCAAATCCTAAAGTCTTCTGGAACCAGTTAAACGACAGATCGTTCCGGCTAGTATTTTTTTTAGGATAAAGAAGTCCATATTGAAAAAAAATATATGCTTTCAAAATGTATAACTATATACAAATATATGAAAATAACGAGCCTTCTGCGTAGCCTAGTCGGTAGCGCACTCGACTTCAGTGCGAGCGATCCCGGGTTCGATTCCCAGTGGGGGCTCAAAATTTCGGTGTTGGCCCAGCATCGTGAGGACAATTTGGGAGCTGCTGTAAATAAAAGACAGTGATGATCACAGTTGAGAGCTTCTCCTGGTCAGCGTGGGAGCAATAGACCAACATTTCCCTCTGGGGGAGGCCTCATCCAGTAGCGGATTGAATATGGCTGTAAATGTTTATTATTTATATGAAAATAACAATGAAATGTTGTATTGTCACCCGACTTACGTTGCTGTGCAAAAGTTCGTCATTGTATGACGTCAGGAAATGAGTTAAATTAACGTTGCAAGATTTAAGGACACCACCAACCATTGTGAACTAAAGAAAAGAATGTAATAAAAGATATTCAGACTTTTCGTCCATTCTATACAGGGTGATTCAGAACTCAGTACATTGCTTTCGTGAGGTGATTCCTAACATTAAACCAAGACTTCCGCCCCCCCTCTAAATATGGGTGAAATTTCGCTTCGTTTTGGAGATATAGCAAACAAAACATTGCTCGCTAGTGGTTATGTCACCGAGCTGTCCAGCATGTCATTTCACTGTGATCCATGAGATGGAACTAGCGTCGGGACTGGTCGCACTTCTCCTATTGATGTTTCTAGAAACTTTTTAAAATATTGTTAACATCATCGTAGTTAGAAAGCCGAAGACAAAGAGACCGTTGGGAAGACAAAGACGTCTTTGGGAGGACAATGTAAGAAGGGATACTCAAGAGATAGACATTCGTTATGAAAACTGTCTTGATCTTGTCCAGGATAGAATCCAATCACGAACATTTGCTAGCCCGTCAATAAACTTGCGAGCTACTTAAGCCATAGTTAGCAAAGCTGATGTGTTGCCGGGTTGGAAGATAATCAAAAGCTTTTTTTTAGAGAGAGAGAGAGAGAGAGAGAGAGAGAGAGAGATGGAAATTGAAAGATAAATAAGAAGTTTCCAAAATTTCTTCGTGTATTTCTGCTTTGTTTGTCTGTCTTTCTTTTTAGCATATTTCTTGGATTTTATTTCTATGAAAATAGAAACCTCGGTTCAATATAAACGTTATTTTTCTATTTCAAACTTAGAAGAGTAATATAATATTCTGTCCCATTAGACACAAAATACCTTAACATCTGTTGGAATACTAACACTTAATAGATCTCTCTCTCTCTCTCTCTCTCTCTCTCTCTCTCTGTGCGTATGTGCGTGGGGAGATGTGCGTATGCGTATGTGTGCGAAGGCCTGTGTTTCTTTCAGGAATTTGGGGGTGCAAAATCAAGTCGTGGGGGTAAAAAAGGTAAAACTGTCCCCTGTGCGATACGCACGCGCCGTGAACGGCGCATGGATGATGTGGAGGTAGCGCTCCACATTTCCTTGACTTACGGTACGAATTGAGGTGGGGTGGTCAATCCCACGCTCGACCGCCTTTACCTTTCCAAGGTGCCCAGGAATACCAAGGACACTCCCGTACTCACTTTGATAGGAGCTCACGAAAATTTTTAACAGTGCATATTGACTCCTAAGTGGTAAAATATAAAACAATACTCAAACCTCAAAATAACAAAAGTACTATTTATAGAACGTACTTTTATATGCGTATTTCAGTATACGTTTGAGTAATTTATTTATTTATTGAACACAACAGGTTGGATACCTAGTTGAGGCGTTCAACATACATGTCATATTCTACACACACATATATTTATATATTTGGAGATTCATAGTGATAAATTCTGTCAAAACAATTAATCACCTTATAAACGAATGAAATTGACTTATTTTTATATTAAATATATCTAAATCAGGACACGTTTTAAGAATACAATTATATAAAGAGCACTTTCTCCTAATAGGCGATATATCTAATACATTTGTCCTTTGGGCCGGGAGATGGAAAACTGCATCACGACGTCGAGTAACGCTGTGCGGGACGTGCAGCCCTATTCCTGACAAAAAGCTTTCCGCGTTAATATTGCTATGTAGTAGTCTGTGTAGAAAAGATAATAGAAAATTAACTCTCCTGTTTTCCAGAGGTTGTAATGTGTATTTGTTTGCTAGGTCCAAGTACTTCTCGAACTTAGGATATATTCCTGTTTTTTTTGTAAGTCAGAAAGCGAACAAATTTAGACTGTATAATTTCTATTTGGCGAGTGTTCTTCTTTGTATTAGGACGCCATACTACCGCAGCATATTCTAACTTTGGCCGAACATAAAGTGTATATAAAATTTTTACAACATTAATATTTGAAAAATCGCTTCCTAATCTCATTACAAACCCGAGGTTCCTGTGAGATTCACTAATAATACGCTTAATGTGCATATCAAACGATAGGTTGGGCTTTAATGTCACACCAAGATCCGTAATAGAATCTACTCGGACCAATGGTGAATCATTAATATTGTAATCGAATTTCAAATAGTTCCTCTTTTCCGTATAAGACATTACACTACATTTTGTAATGTTTAATAACAACATGTTTGTTTTGCACCACTTGGAGACTGCAATGATGTCGTCTGAATACAGAAGTTTGTTAGAAGATGTTATTACAGCAGACAAGTCATTTGCATATAATAAATTCAAAAGAGGTCCAAGGTTCGATCCCTGTGGTACCCCAAACTCTACGACATATTCCTCGGTTATAATATTTTTGTGACGCACACGGTGTTTACGATGAAACAAATAAGACGCTACCAACTGACGAAGTTTATCTGAAAAGTTGAAAGTTACAAGCTTTCTAAGAAGCACATCGTGATTAATGACATCAAAGGCTTTTGAAAAGTCGGTATAAATTACATCTACTTGACCTTTATTACCTATTTGTGTAGCTAAGAAATGTATAAATTCAACAAGGTTAGTGGCAGTCGATTTCTTCGGCAAGAAGCGAAGTTGGAAGGGAGAAATAATTGGACGAACGTGTGAATATATTTGTTCATGTATAATAATTTCGAATACTTTAGCTGGTGCAGATATTATGGCTATTGGCCGATAATTTTTAGGATCATTACTCGTGCCAGCACTTTTTGGTATGGGACAGATATCGGCAAGTTTCCATTTGGTAGGGAATTCACAGGTAGCGGAATTACTTGTAGCGGATATTTCAGTATTTCTATACAACCTTTGATAACATAGGGCGGTACTTTGTCAGGACCAAAAGATGACCGAGATTTCAGTTTCTTTACAGCTTTTTCAACGTCCCTCAGTTCGATGTGTTCCAGGGATAATTGGTCTAAGATTTCGGAACTACTGTGTTGCGTTAGAGTATCACATTGTGTATCACTTGAAAGTCTTTCATGAATGCATTTGCAATAGCTGTTTCATCACTTATGACTGACCCTGGTAATTAAGTACGTTGCATTCCGACTTTCTTCTTTTATTTTTTACATATGTCCCAAAGCTTTTGGGGGCAGTCAGAATGTTAGTCTCGCAATTACGCAGATATATTTTATAAGCATTAGATGTTTCTCTTTTGGAAAGAGAACGTAATTCTCTAAATTTATTATAATGATAACTAACATCGCCGATTGGTTGCTTCCATTTTCTACGATGGTATGCCTTTCTCCTGACGACTTTGATTATGTAATTTGAAAACCAGACAGGGTACTTCAGTTTAGATCTTTTACGTGGTACACATTTATCGAAAATGGCATATAGAATATTATAGAAAGAATCGACAGCTTCGTCGACAGTTAAGCTATCAGATACACTCTCCCAATTTGCTGATGCAATGTCACGATATAATTGCTCTAATTGGCTTTGGAAAAGTTGTAATCTATTGTTTGTTGTTTAATTGTATGTTTGACTTGCTTGACTTGTTTGTTGTAATATAAGTGCTAAAACTAATTTTTTGGGGGTGCGGTTGGAAACCCGCGGAACCCCCCGCGAAATCATACCTCGAAGAAACAGTGATGAAGGCCGTAAGCAATAACACAAAGGTGAAATGTTTCAGAATGAGACTTAAGCTTTAAAACAAATTATATAAAGTGACCTAATAAAAAAGAAACCAACAGAAATAAAATACTAAAAATGCAAAACAAAATTTGTGGTAAAATTTGATGAAGTTGGAGGTGAAATAGGTTTTGTATTAGGCCGTTAGTTGACATCGTTATGAAACCCTGAGATACAAGACGATACTTCAGCGATCCCTAGTCATAAGCTTATTAATAAGCACACACAATGTAAAGGAATTCGTTTGCTCATGTTGTTAAACATTCGCGGGGAGTCTTAACACTTATATAGAAGTGTTTGTAATCTGTTGAATTTTAGATGGAGTCTCGGAGAACAATACACGAAATGCCCATTTCGAGACAATCTGACATCATGAATCTTTCAGGTGACCTACAAATTCAATGTACTGAACGTAATAATCAATGCCTCAACATTGGGAGAGAAGACAAATGGTGAAAATTTAATGGGAAGAGCGAACATGAAGTGAACTGAGCTAACAGTGCCAAACGCTTGCGAGAAGTCGAGCGAAACTTTAGTCAACGAAGAATAAAAAGTTCAAATGTCAGCAAGAGTTCAAGAGAAGAGGCAGAAATTAACAACGAGAAAAATGAAGACAGAAAACCAACTGAAATATAGGACGCAAGAAGAAAGACAAACTACATTTTCAAAATGAAGCAGAAAGAGTTTTAAGATCGGATGGAGCGGGTATCATATCACTTTTGCAAATATGTATGCTTCTGTGTGCCATATTGCGAGGGTCGACCACAAAGTAAATTGAAGAGAGTAAACACTTTTAGGTCCCTTGATAGAAAAGCTATAACTAAAGGAACCTTCGATTCCCGCTCATGGTGTCCGTCTGTCCGTATCCAGAAATTAAATCTCAGGAACTACAAGGTGTAGAGAGGTGTTTGAGGTGTGATTCGAAAGGTGTTGGCTAGACTATATTCGTAATATCTAAAGATTGTATCTCTGTAATATCGTAGCCACGCCTATCTACAGACGTAACAGAGATACACTGTTGCTAGAAATACCCCTTCATGGTCTTTAGGTTGCAGAGGGAATAAACATGGCATGACCGTAACATCCCTTCCAATTTACAAAGTATTCAAAGAGTAGTTCATGTCCTTTGATCCCACCATCCCGGTCCCAAACTTTCGAAACTTTTACTATAGTTCAGAGCAATCAAAACAGTTTTCATTGTTCAATGTTGCAATCCCATTTTTATAAAACAACCTATTGTTTAAATTCCTTCCATTCAATTAGTCCTAGCTGCGCCAAACTTGGCATAAACATTATTCGACACAATATAAAAACACTGTGGGGTATTCCTGCCCCCAGACACACCATTGTCAGTGTTGTCAACACGTACCCAGAAAATATATCTCTTGAAACACAAGGTGTAGAGACATGGATGGTGTCGTTGGAAATGTCTTGACTAGACTATCTCAGAGCCGTCAGAACAGTTATGATTACTGTAGTAGTTCAGTATTGCCAACCCAACAAAAACTATCAAATTGCTTTCAGTTAGACGTCGTTACACTAAAACTATTGGCATAAACTTTATTCAACACAAAAGAAAAATATTGAAAGGGGTGCAAGTCCCCAAACACACCACTTGTTAGTGTTGCCAATCTATGTTCTATGTTTTTTTAAAATTGTTTCCGCTTCGTTAGGTAGCACGAAGCTTGGCATAAGCATTGTTCGAAAAATACTGTGGGTTTTCCCGTACCTAAGCACTGTAATTGTCAGTGTGGCCAGCCTGTAAGTTCCTTAGGCTACTTCTCCCTCACTGGACATTCAGGATACCGTGCCGTGTTTTCGCCGCCAGTCCATTCATAAATGTAGTGACAATAGACCATTCGTCACACTGGTGATTTATCCATAATGTAATCACCAGAAAATTCCCTTGACTTCATAAAAAAAATCTCTCATTACAGAAATGGAACCACAATTTCACTTCACATCTATTTTTTGGTTAATTTTACACACGCACAGAATCAAAACGAATGTTAGTAACGCAATGAAAATCATACCGTGTATGACAAACAAGGAACCGAGACTGACTGACCTTGTATTTGACCAGATTCATTTACCTAGTCACGTGCGCTGCGAACACGAGTATTGCTACCTGGATGACTTCGTCCACTCGTCCTGGATTGATCTGCCAAAAATATATAGAACGAATACTTATACATTGCGTAACCATCCGATCCACATAAAACAGCTCGCAGCTAGTGTGACCAGTGTTTCTGCCAGGATTTTCAATTTGAGTGAGGGAGGGGGAAGTAAAGTCAAAATTGGGAGGATATAAGTGAAGTTTTGTACGGTTTCTATCGATTTTCACAGCAAAAATTTTAAAATTGTGGATTGTTGTCGAGACTTTCGGGAATAAACACCCTCCCCCCGGAAAGGGGGGAGGGTCTGGTGAAATCACTGGGTGTGACAGTGGGAAATGAGGTGTTTCTATACTAATATCTTTAAGCGAATCTTACGTATAGATTGTTCTAATTTACTCTCCCCCATTTTCAGCAAAAATAAGCAGAGCTTGAAGACCCTTACACGTAAATGCTTACGTAATACTTGAACGTCCCACTATACAGAGAACGATCTGCGTGCGAATTTGGTGAAGTTGATCGTTATAGTGATTATTATTGATTTGGCGAGAGGCTATTTATTCAGTAGTAACAAGTGCACCCCCTAGAATAATGAAAGATTATATCTTTATAAGTTCCAGCTACGCTTTCTGGCGGAAATATCACTAAGGTGGTAAGAAGCAAAACTTTACATGTTAATGTTGAGGTAAAAAAAAAAGTGTTGTTCTTTTTATGATCTGAATCAAGAGCTATATCGGATAATAAAACATGATTTTTTGATAAAAGTACTTCTCCCATTGTGATAAAATTATTTTTTATGATTCACTACAGCTCTTAAAAAGAACGAGAAAAATAAAATAAAATAAAAAAATGGACATGTCAGGTTTTGCTACTTACCTCCTCCACTTTCGGCTACGAAATATCTTCGACTAGAGATAGAAAAATAGAGGGAATAAAGTCGGGAAGTTTAAGATGACTGACTCTTCTTCTTTACACCCTTTGTTTTCTACCCTCATCTTGTTTCATATTTTGGAACTCCAAAATGGAGGAATCGGAAACAAAATTAAAATTAAAGTAGGAAAAAAAAGTGAAAATGTGGTGGCAAGAGCGACATTAGGAGGCAACGGGGGTCTCAAAATATATCATTTTATGATGTTTTATTTATGAAAATTTCTTATTTCCCTCTGCGTAGCGATCCTACACGGGACGCAGCCATAAACACTTGGTTGTGACTTAATAAACAGGCAGGTACTTCGTAGAAAAAGCGCTCAATAGATGGCTTTGGCATTCGCTTTTAGTCTCTCTTTCTCTCTCTCTCTCTCTCTCTCTCTATGTGTGTGTGTGTGTTTATGTTGAAGGTTGCTCCCAGCAACGACCCAACACGCGAGACGGAAAGATCTCTCTCTCACACAGACAGAGAACATCACCATCTCTAAGGTAAAACGGAGATAATCAGATTACTTCGAAAATGAGATATTATTATCCGTGGGTCTTCCTCCCACCCTCTGTTTGGAAAATTTTATTCCTTGGAAAAGAGCCTTGATGCGTACAGAATTGGTTGAAACGTGGAGGGGAGAAGGGAGGAAGTACAAACAAAGGCATCGTCGTCATTGTTCCTAGTCAACAATGCGAAAAATGCGATTAGAAACATCTTTCCCAGTCGTGTTATTTGGGGCTTAAGTTATTAAAAGCATACTTGAACATCCCTTTTAAACAACTGAGAGGATTTGATCTCTTGATGCTAGTTGGTGAGTGGAGAAGATCAGATTAGTAGGAAAATGGAGTATAAAAAAAATGACAATTTATTAAATTAAAAGCACAGATATTCAGGAGATTCTGTACTCGTTTGAAGACTCTTAGGAAAGCTACATGACCCGAAAATTTTTGCGTACAGAATTATGATGAATATTTAAAAAAATAAAATAAAATAAATAAAGGAAGGACATTTCATAGGAAATGTACTAAGTCTGAAAGCTACATCAGCAGGAAACAGCCTGCTAACATACGCTGCAAGCACAACATATGAAACATTGGTTTCAGATGTGTATAAAGTACAGCCAAGAAGTTTCCAACGATACCTCGACTACATCTCAACACTCTGTGGTTCATGAGTTTTTTTGTCATAGAGAGACGGACAGACAAAGCGGGCACAATAATATTAATATTAATGTATTTATTTATTTGTCATGTGCTACGAACAGCAATACACCAATATAGCACTAAGTCACAAAACAAATACAAGATATTAAGCTACATAATAATTGTTCAAAATACGTTTGAGCAGAATACAGCCTTTGTCAGATACCGCTAACATGTTGCCCAGTTCTGTACAGGTAAAGGTAAAAACAAGGTAAAGCTATCCCCTGTGTGATACGCACGCACCGTGAACGGTGCATGGGGGATGTGGAGGTAACCCTCTACATTTTCTTGACCTACGGTACGGAATGAGGAGGCGTGGTCAGTCCTACGCTCGACCGCCTTTACCTTCTCAAGGTGCCCAGGAGTACCAAGGACACTCTGGTACTCAATTTGATAGGAGGCTGAGTGGACCTCAGAGTGCCAGGCATGGGAACACTGTGAGAAAAGTCTCCTGGCCGGGGGTTTGAACCCGGGCCGCCCGATTCATAGTCAGACGCGCTACCGCCTGAGCTACGGCGACTCCTCGTTCTATGCAGAGGTATATTAAATGTTATTTGTTCTATAAAATAGGTACTTACAATATTATGTTGTAGCACTTTCTCTAAAAACTTCTTCTCACCGATTTCCCTTCTACGCTCCAGAGGTTCACAATTAAAAATTTTACACCAAAAATCATAATCATATGAAGAATAAGGTAAGTTAAATTTAAAACAAAAGTCTAAAAAAAATACACCTCTGAGTTGCCTCAATACTACTTATTACCGTCTTGGCAATGTCATTCCAGACGGTGGAAGCGTAATCAAGTTTACTTCTCACCAGTACCTTGTACAGGGTTAAGAATGTGTCGATCTTGGTAAAATCATACCATTGGTTAAAAAGGAAGCCTATTAATTTCCTGGCTTCACCTAATCGCTTAATAATATGCTCCTGGAAGCTTAATTTAAAGTCAAAAGTACACCAAGATCCTTAATTGCATCAACTATTGTTATAGTATTACCATATATTTTGTAGCTACTGACAAAGTATTGAGTTTCCTTCGTGAATCGTATGAACTTAGTTTTCTGAGTATTGATTGTCATACTGTTATTTGTACACCAACGACTAACCCTGTCTAGATCTTTCTGTAACATATTATTGTCACATATATTGTTTACTTCTTTTTAAAAAAATATGTCATCAGCATATAAAAGTATGTTGGAGTCTTTAATCTCCTTTACAATGTCATTAATAAAGATGTTGAATAATAAGGGACCCAATGGAGAACCTTGAGGAATACTGTTTGTAATGATACAAATGTTAGATATAACACCATCAAGTTTAACTCTAAAAGTTCTGTTTGTTAACTAACTCTTAAACCCCTTTAAGTAAAATTGTGGAAAATCCAACATTGTTTAATTTCCTAAACAATATATTGTGGTCCACACTATCAAAAGCCTTTGCTAAATCTATGTATATCACGTCGCATTGACACCTGCGAAAAATACACCCTTGTACATAATTTGTTAATTGAGAAAGGTTAGTGACCACAGATTTGCCAGGTATAAAGCCGTGTTGATTTTCATTAATAACGTGCTTAAAATTAAACTGAAGATGAACACACACAATAGATTCAAAAATTCGGGCTACACAATTTAGAACAGTGACAGGTCTACAATTATCATCTTCCTTGTATATAGGGATGATAAATGCTTCCTTCAACTCATTAGGATAAACTCCCTTCCTAAGAGATTCATTAAATAAATCGACCAGAACCAAGTAGTTTGCACACGCCTTAATTACATAATTGGGTATCTGATCTACTCCTATAGCTGTATTGTTCTTAATTTTGTTAATTGCCCTAATGACGTCATCGGTCCTGACAGTTGGAATGGTTATACTGTTTACATTGATAACCTCTTGGCAGCACTCCGAAGAGGATTTGCATTGTAAACTGAAATTTCTAGAAAAAAAAAATCACTAAAGTACCGTACAATTAATAGTTTGTCGTCTATCAACATACCATTGTAATTCATGCAGCTAACATTATTTCCACTTGTTTTTCTATTAAAAAAATCGAAAAATAATCAGCATTATCATATATACTGTCCTCTAAATCTTTAAAATATTCTTTATTGACTGCATAATATACCTGCTTGCGAAGCAGAGAAAATTTCATATACCAAAACTAAGTTTTCTTGCCAGTTTTCTTGTATTTTATAAACAATCTGGCTTTCTTGTTATTAATGCGTTTAAGCTATTTACTCATCCATGGGTCCCATTGTTTGCTCTTGAAGTTGTTCTGAGCAAAATTGGGAACATGATCATTGAAACAATTGAGGATATAATCATACAAACTCTTTGTAAAATCTTGAACCTTTGTATTATTATTATTCTTTATAGTTTCTTTATGTTTTCATTTTAAAAAAATCGGTTTTGAAAGCACATTCAGAATAAATAATAATAATTTCCGTTCTTTTTATTTGAAATTAAGAAATTTGATTAAAAAGCTCCAAATGTTTTTTTTTTAAATTTATAATTAGTTGATTTGTTCTTCCGTTTTAATTATTTTCTTCAAAATAGAACATCCTGTTCTAATTAAATATTTAACGTGATAAAACCACAATGCAACGCCTTTCTCCTTTTCCACCAGAGAGCAGTATGTTACTAACCCGTAGTGTCATCTACGTTTATTTTTTAGAACTCTCTGAACTTTTTTTTTGAGACGGACAGACGGACAAAGAATTGGAGACGGGTACTCAACAGAGACCAACGAGGATAAATAAGAAAGCAAATTTATGGAACGTCGTACATTGTCGAGTATCTCTCTCTTTAAACACCAGGCAAATGCCGAGATGGTACCTATTAACTAGTCCCCTTCCAACATCATCTCCCCTATACTATCCTGGCCTGAACCTGAGAAGGGCGTAAATAAAATTCGAATTCGGGTAGCTCTTGGAAGTCCTCTTCTAGATCTCATCCTTAATGTATATACAACCCGCACATTTGTCCTGCTTTGCGAAATGCATACGGTACAAGGCGTTTATTTCTTTTTCTTCTGGAGGCCATGGATAACCCTTAGAGGCCAGATGTTTCGGAAGCCATGGATAACCCTTAGAGGCCAGATGTTTCGGCAGTAGAAGACCTTGAAAATAGGCAGGTAAATGTTCACTAAATGCTTAAAAAAGAAGGAGGCAAATAGACGCTAGATGTCAGAAATAGGCAAACCCTAAAAATATACACTAGAAATCGTTTGAACTGGTAGTAAAGAAGTCGAATAGGTTCGAATTTTTAGACTTATCAGTTAAGCACATTC
>JAGDQP010041405.1:0-16917 GCA_022664845.1 Lepisma saccharinum | reverse complement strand
TCTTCTTAGATGACCAGTATGCTCTCGTAAACAATGCAGAGATATATTTGGTTCTATATCACTTTTCTTTGGTTTTGAGAGGACCAGTTTGTGTTTCAGTAAATTTGTTTTTATCTCACGTAGTACCCTCTGGTACTGCTTCTCAAGGATCACTATGATGTTTCACGGTCTTTACGAGGATCAAAGTGTTCGATTCGACGGTTCTTCCTCTAAGACTTCTATCTTGTGTGTAGAAAAATTCTTCTTTATTAGGTTTTTGAGCGATTCATGCATTTGGATTCTCGTGGTTGTGGAACTATTTCTTTTTCTTTCTTTTCTCTTGTATCTTGTGGGAATTATTGTTTGGAAAATAGTTCCCATTTAATATAAGGTTTCGTTCGCGTGAAAGACAGTTTTCGCTGTAAGAATGTTTTGTTTGTCCTGAGAAGGACCAGTGGTTTTATGTTGCAGTTTTACTTCCTATGTTTTTTTATGTCCAGCGGATTTCTGAAGTGTCGCTCCTGGAACGTCTGGGTGGCGGTGTCTGTTTATCCCCCTGGAGTGCTCTTTGCTTTTTGACAATAAGCGTTTCGTTTTTTGAAGTCTTATTGATTGCTTGTAGCTTTATCTTCAGGAAGTCCAGCGCGGACAATCTTGGCGCGTTGGACCACTCCTTCGTGGTTTCCGAACCAATGCAGGCTTTAGGTTCTTCCAAGGTTCTTCCAGCTTTGGAACTAATTTTCTGTAGTGGTTGGTGATCTCTTCGTTGATACAGAATTTCGCCCTCCGTAGAAACTCTGTGATGTTCCCTTCGAAATTGGTTGACGTTTTAGTGAACTAATAAATTCAAGTCACGTTTCTAGAAATTTCTTAAGGATAGGGTTTCTCGTATATCTTTTCTGATCTCTGACTCATAGTGCTGTGCAAGCTGTTGTTTGTGCAGCAACTTGCGCAGTGTTCTGAAACCTTCTTTCGCTGTACACCTCTCAAATTATAGTTTGGCCCAGCAGATGTACCAGCTTCGCATCTGCTGGTTTACTGGGGGATTCCAGATATTGTTGACCTCGCTATCTCGCTTCTCTCGTCACTGTTTCCTTATTATTTAACCTCCATGTTCTCTATATCGTCCAAGGTGTCGTTCATCTCCAGCAGGTCCATGTAGATTTCTCCTATAAGTGTTATCTGATCACATTGTATTAAAAAGTATATATTTTACCAGATCGCTTTACAGGTAATGTTTGGTTTAGTACTTAGAAGCACAAGTATAAAAATCACCGTTTGCAATAACACCAATGGTATTTAGGTTTCCGTTTTTTTCCTACTTGTTTCAGAATAACTGCAACGTTCAGCTCGCTGCTCCAGGATGATATAGTAGTAGGGCCAGAACAATTTTGAACAAATGTTCTCTTCAACAAGCGCTTATAGTTTCTCTAACTCATGCAGTCTATGTATGTGGTAAATGATTTCTCGCCCTGTTAGCTCTCCATAGATTTGCGATATGTGGCGTACTTACCAATCAAATTCAAAGTTTTCGTCAACGCTGAGGGCGCCAGCTTATGACCGCGTTACCGTTTTTGTTATATCTTGGTAATCAGATTTCTATGTTAAATATAGTATGTAGTATGTACAGAAAGTACAATATAATAAAATGAAACAAAATACTATTCTTTCTATTCCTGCTTTAGTTTAGCAATTTCAGATTTTCTCCTTGAACTTTTTCTGTTTCCAGAGAATCTTTCTTGCTATCTGCCGATCGGTTGTTGCTCATAATGCTAGGGGAAGGTAGAGCGAGGATCATTCGATCTAAGCAATACCTCAGACATTGAAGTTAATGGTTTTAATACATGATTTGTATATCTCAGAGTGTTGGGCGAGGTTTTGAGTTAGGTCCTTCCATACACAGTATCAAAAATATTCTCCAGTTTTAGAATGTCTCTCCTTACATCTGTCAATGATAATTGGATCAACCTTCAGTAGATATATATATATATATGTGTGTGTGTGTGTGTTTTCTATGTGACTATCAGTTTCCTGTGTTTGGTTGGGTCTTTGTTTTATGTTTTCATATTTGTGGGAGTCCTATGCACATCTCCCGTTTGGTGTCACTTAACTATATATAGAACAACAGGTCTCAATTTATTTATGAGTACATTATGTGCATATATTCTTTTAAGTAGGTTCCTATGGACTTATTAAGTGGATTTCTGTAGGAGTTTATCCATTTTCAGGTTTATCACTTTAACTCTAGTCTCAGATCCAGTTTGTTTCACTGGTTGGTATTAGAATTTATTTCCTCTTCCAATTATTGTATTTAATTTTGAAATGTTTCAACTTTGCGGACATCCTCCCGCTTTTGCTCCTGCTTGACCTTTGGTTATTTATTGTAGATTTGCCACTTTATTTTCTTTTTTTTTTTTTTTTTGAATTGAGCTTCCCTATTAGTCTCTCGGCTTCTTTGGTGGTGTCCAGCTTTTCTGAGTTCATTGATAAACTTATTTGTTTACATCTCTGTTTTTCTCCACTTGCCTTTTATCTCTTGAGTGTGTTAATAGATTTTGGCCCTTAAAAAGTTCACAATTGTAAGGGGCCTTTATCACACGAAGTCCTTAAATTGAAATTTCATATCACACTTTTTCTTTTAGAATTTATCTCGCTAAATATTGCGAAGTTCCTACCTTTGCCCCTCCCCCATTACAAAAGTGCTGTACAGGCTAGTGAAAATAAACTTTGTTTAACCTATCTTAAAAAACAAAACCTAAACCACAGTTATAATCTAGCAGGAAAAGGCAAATATACGTTTATTCATTATATATCACGAGAAATCAAAACATTAAAAACTCAACTTAAAAGGAAAATTCAGTAAATCATTTTCAACCCAGGTATTGACAAAATATTAAGGTAATAAATCTTTTCAGACGACAAGTTCAATCGTATCACATTAAAGCAGAGTTCCGAAATATTGCAAAACTAAGCAGGATTTAAGAACTTCTGCATCGTCGAGTCATCGAGACTGCCAAGGACAAATAGCTGACACTGCAGAAAAATGCACGAAATCCCGGATTTAGGAAACACATAAATACAGAGAATTCTGAGCAGTAATTAACCAGTAGCAGAGAATAACTCGAAGTGACGCAGTTATTCGCCATCCTCAGTTCGGTAGTTCCTCTCTCATTAACAAACACTCTCTCATCTTCAGTTCAATTAGAAGTGAGGAGGATGTAAGCCCAAAATCGAGGGGCACCTCGGAGTTTCCATCAGAGACAATTTTCAAGTTATTTAAGAACAGTACGGACTCTTTCATCTTGCGAGAGTGCAGTAACAGTAACCGTTTATGTAATAGACCAGGTAGGGTACGAATCCCCGCTATGTATTGAACAATCCATCGGTCCATCAAGAAAGACTCTTACGAGTCCATCTACGCAGTCTGTAAGGCATAAGAGTAAGCTCAGACTCACGCTTAAGAGTCCCGAGTTCGATTCCCGCACAAGACACGAGTGGCCGATTCTCCAGGTGTTCGTCCACAACTTAACTTTGAACTAGTGACGATTCTAGGCCTTGTCCCGGCGACAGTGTGGGGCTTCCAGCCAGGACCGAAACTGCGTGCATGAACATCGAACGTCTGGCCTTCGACGAACTTCGGAATTTCAACATGTATGTGTGTTTGGGGTTCCTAATTAATCAAAGTGCCATTAGGTCCTATGTGCTCACATTATGCTCTCACGTCCCGCAACAATTTTAATAGCTATTCTCCTAAAACGCTAAGAGCTAAATAAATGGATTAAACTGTATTTGCCTATTGTTGTCTGTGCTCAAATTAGAATGCACCCTCTCGCAGCGAGTAGAATTAAAACCAGATCGTCATCACCCCCAGAGATGTAAAGTAAATCATCATGAAACATGAATGGTCAGGGTGATGTGGATGTGCGAAAGTGCCAGAGGTGGTTCCAGAGGTTTCGGTCTAGGGACACCAACCTCATCGATAAACAACGAAAAAAATACCTGTTCAGCTGGACGACGATACCCTGCGAGCAGCGGTGGAGGTAAATCAAATGCAAACTGTTTAAGAACTTGCCAGAGAACTCCATGTCACCCATTCGATCATTCATCGTCATCTGAAGAACCTTGGGTACGTGTCGAAACTCTGAGGAGTGTCAAAAGGAGAAAGGTATTGTAAGGCTATGAGAACAGCTGAAAGGGAATGGTTACCGTGACAAGGACAGGAAGAGGAGTAGTAGGAAAAGGAAGGATAACAAGAGAGAGGAAGATAAGGAAGAAGACAAGAAGAAAGGATGGCACGGCATTGAAAGTGCAAGGGCGATCACAGAGATCAGGAGAATTTTAAACAGAGAAAGGATTAAGACATACAGGAAAGGCGGTATGAAGATATTAGATATCGTTAGGAGAAGGAAGATAGGATCGACAGCGGACTCGCGACAAAAGGGGGTTATATATGAAGTGCCGTGTGGGGTGTGTGATATGGAGTATGTGGGGGAAACCAAGAAGAGGCTGCAAGAACATTTAAAGCAACATAAAGATGATGTCAGGTTAATTAGAGACACTAATTCTATTTTCAAGCACGTCAGTGAAACAGATCATGAAGTTAACTGGAAAGGGGCAACAGTAGTAGAACATGATAAGATAAAATGAATTGTATGCGCGGTAACAGCACTAGTAGAATATGAATGTAGGCAATTAGTTAGGAAGTGGAAAGAAACTAAAAGAATAAGAGAGGTGGCCGATAAGGCTATGAACAGGAACAATGGATACAGTATTAATGAAGAGTGAGTGGACATTTTGAAAATGGAAGAGAGGAGGAGGAAAGGGAGAATGATATGAGGACGCTAACCGGCAATTATTATAGTAGTTTCTTTGAGAGCTGTAATTCTTATTTATATTTATAACTTTTTATTTTGATTTAATTGTTATTTTTGTTTCTTTATTATTTTCTGAATTTTTTATCTCTCATATTTTCGTATTTGTGAGAAGGTTGCGAACTTCATAAATATTTTTTTAAAGTTCTTTTGTTTACGCCGGTATAGCGAACGACTTGTTTTCGTAAGAAGGAATTTTCGGCTTTTATTAGATAAAAGTTGTTTTTGTTCTCGTGGCTCACCAAATTTGACAGGTGAATTGCAGGTGCGTTAGCACGTGGGAGGGCAGCTCTAGGGGAGAACTTGAAGTTTTAATTAGTGCTGACCCCTGATTGGTGGAAAGTAAAAGACTATTTCCTTTCTTAAGTATTTTATTATGTTCAGTTGTAGAGTGCAGTCTGAAGAAGGAAGTGGTATACATGTGGAAGTACTGTCACGTTTTAATTTCATTTTGTTATTAAGTAATATTAGAAAGCTGTGTTTTTCTTTATCCGAGTGTCTTAAAGTTACAATCAATCTCTCTTGTTGTGGTATACAGCCAGTCGAAAAGTGGTATTTTTTTCTACAGTATGATATGAACCAATAGTCCACCATTTTTTCTAAACTCTGCATTTAGATTAACTAATTCCCATCCATCAGTTTTTTTTACCAAAATGCTCAGAACAATGTCCTAAACAACATATCAAAAGTCCTTGGAAATCCGGCTGGAGCATTAGCCGCCATCTTGGAAAATTGCTTTCGAAAATGGCCCTTAAAATTAAAATTAATAAATTTGAAACCTTTGCATTGTAAATGAAAAAAGATAACCAAAATAAGAGAGCACAAAATTTCCTAAAAAAAAATGTTTTTTGGTCTCATAGCTTCCATAATTATTTATGAAATTAGCAAGCTTTCAATATTTGTTTCATTTTTTTAATTTAACAATAAAAAGTTGTTTCTACCACACTTAGAAATACAAATACTTAAAAAAACTAAGTACTTTACACTGTAACACAACTGAACCAATTTTGTTGCCCGTAATTGGGTCTTTACAATTGCTTTTGTTTCTTATGTATAGCTTGAGTAGTTCCGGAGATACGTAATTTAAACTATAGTCAAGTGTTGCCTTGAACTGACGAGTGACTGTTTATCCGGTGCTGATATAATTAGTTGTGGCTGTTCTTCCTGCAATATTTTTTGATGTGTGTGCCCTGGATGGTTACCTGTCACTTGACGATTTAAAGCTACGATAAAACAGTAGCTTATTGGATGATTTTTGCTACTTCATAAAAGAAGCAAGTTTGTTGTGCCTAGCTGTAACAGAGATAATAATTTAAAAGACGTTGTTCCATAAACTATTTATTCGCTCTGAAGTAAGTCTATTTTAACATTTATCGTCTTCAAAATTAAACATTTCTGATTTATCGCAGCTTGTCCCTTGACATTCATGACAATATATGACTAATGAAGTGTTACGCACTGGATAGACTACAGTGCAAGCTGTGAGCCCAAGATTAATGTTGGTCACTATGCAATTAGATTTACGTTTATTAGTTCAATTTATACTGGTTCAAGATTTTAGTGAATACTCTACATACCATGGATTTTTCTTGTTCTTACTCAGAAGTTTTCCAATTTTTCAAGACATGATGAACGGTGGGTAAAGTCCAGGAAGTTTTAATACAGTATGCTGCAGACAATGTTGATCACAACAAAGTCACATTGGATGGTAATCGAACATTACATAGGATGGGAGTTATTGCCATGATAATACCAGTTGAAAGTACTTTTTTCACAGTACCAAGTAGATACACATCTACATATAATAGCCCACATAAATAAGGAATTTCTGATGAACTACTTCCCACACAGAACATTTTTGCACCAAAATGCTAAAAAATCCACACACTATTCTTGTCAATATCCTAAACAACATATTAAAAAATTCCCGTAAATCCGACTAGAGTGTTACGTCTTGCGAGTGATGCTGGTGATGTAGACCCAGGAGAGTATTCCATTTTACCTTATACCAAATCTGCCTCGGCTTCTGCGCGTGGGATTATCCGATGTAGAGCTGAAAGGCAATTATTAATTAGTAAAAGAAAGAGAAACTCAAGATGGACTAAGGTTGAGTGGCGTCTACCTGCCTACCTGAAGACGGGTCAATGCAGGGAATAGTTTGGGGAAACTCCTACCTGCAGACAGGCCAGAGTGAGAATAGCGTTCACCTGCCTACCTGAAGACGGGCCGGAGTTAAACAGTAAGGCGTAAAGCAGATATTTATCAAGCAATGTTAAAAGGTATGAACCAATAAAGAATACAAGAGAAGTAGAGGTGATATTGATTTTTTGGCGGACTGCTGTTCGAAAAAGAAACACCAAGAGAGAAACACCAGGGAGTTATGAACCCTGAGCCGCTCAGCAATTGCTTATATATATATTGTTCGGGTGCACGTAAAACTTCGTGTGACGTCATATCACATCCCCGAAGATTAAATCGGAATTAATTTTCATATTACTTGCATATACCCACATGTTGTACAATACAAATAAGTATTGATGCTGCGCCTCGTAGCGTTTAGCTATAGAATTACTACTTCGCTTAACGTTCGGCTGTAGAAGTGATTATTTTTGTGTACACACAATATGATTTCAAACCAAATATGATGTATATAAATTAATTCAGGGGTGGCATAGGTGACAAAATACTAATTGTAACTACGAACATTAAGCAAGATGTTAATGTTCACATTAATATTACATACGCCCCTCAATGAAAAAAAATGCAAATTCAAAGTTTATAAAAATTTTCAGCTTCTTTAAAAGTTGCTTACAAATACAACTTCTTTAACATATATCAGTCCTTACAAAGTAGTCTTTGTTTAACACCACCACTTTTTCTAACACTCTTAAAATCACTTCACTAGAGACCTTATAGTGAGTCACTGAACATCCACATGTAGTTTCCCAGGGATTCGGGGGATGGGGAGGGATGAAACTGCTACATCTCTGCAGCTGTGGAGATACTGCCGCTGGTTGACTGCTGCCGCAGACTCTAATGTCAAGATGGAAAAGAAGACACATATATTTAGTACTTGTTCATCTTAATCAGGAAAACCTTTAGTCATTGAGCATAACCAGAGCTCCCTGTTCTCTTTTAAAACTGCCATTTGATATATTCTTTGAAAACTTCCTAGATAATGTTAGACCTTCATTAAAACCCTATTTTCCAGATTATGACTTCCGCAACAATGACGAATTTTCATTAAAACATCTTCTCATGCAGATTTACTGGAGTAGAACAGGTGCTTTTGGGGGAAACCAGATGATTCCCAAGCTTATCCAAGACAATTAACTAAAGTAGCCCTCTTTGGCTTTTTATATCATCGTAGTAAATATAGAACCTATCCATCATGTCATAACGCTAATCCATCAGGCAAATTATATATCGTCGTAGAATTGGAGCTATCCATCAGGTCATAGTGCCTATCCAACAGGAAAATTGCATATTGTCGTAGAATATATGGTTAATATTCACTTTGGCTTCGCTTGTTATGTCTCTTGCCCTTTCTTACTAGCTCTTCTAATGCATTTTTCAATTTTCCTGGGAGGTAGTTTTTGGTTTCGTCTAGACTTTAAATTGCTTTCTGGAAGTCGATCTAGCTTAATGAGATCTGACACTTCTTTGGTAAGATGGTGGGTGTCTCGGCCATTGACTTAACCGAGACCCGCACATCAGTTTTCTGATTTGTGCCAGTTTTGGTTTTATGAATGACAAAGGTACTGCCTGCTGGTTGACTGCTGCTGCTGAGCTGCTGGTTCATCTTTCTTTAGTCTCTTTTCTTCTATCTCAACTTTCTTCATTTTCCATTTTCTTTTCTTCTCTGGTCTTTGCTTCATTCCTTTTAGCTCATTTTTCTTCATTTTGCATTTTTTCTCTAGTCTTTATTTCATTCCTTTGGCTCATTTTTCTTCATTTTGCATTTCATTTTCGTCTCCTGTCTTTGTTTTATTTCTTTATTCTTCATCTTATTAGCTTAGGTGACTAATGATCAATCCAAGCGTTATTTTTCTCTTCTGCAAACCTGTTACCGTTGGCTTGATAACATGACTGTTGTCGTTCAGGAGAATCTTGGTCATTTGATTTAACCAAGATTTCCTGGTCATCTTCGTTTGGAACATCTAATAAGAGGGCATTATTGTTTTCTCCTCTTTTACTTATATATATTTAGTTCGGGTGCTTGTAAAACCTCGTGTGACGTCATATCACATCCCTGAAGATTAAATCGGAATTAATTAATTTACATATTGCTTGCATATACCTACATGTTGTACAATATAAATAAGTATTGATGCTGACGCCTTGTAGTGTTCACCTATAGAATTATTACTTCATTTAACATTCGGCTGTAGAAGTTATTGTTTTACTGTACGCACAATTATTTCCAACCTAATATGATTTATATAAATTAATTCAGGGGTGGCATAGGTGACAAAATACTAATTGAAGACCTGAATTGCAATACATCCCACGTCCACTTTTCTCGTTTGCATTTCTTCTGTTCGTCGGTACCTATGTTCCAAGGGCTATTCACTTGCTTAAATATTACATTCTAATCACACCTCAGAAACACTTTTTAACACAAAATAATTTCCGCTGAATAGGATAACCTTGGACTGTTTTACGTTCCTCCTGAAAAAAGCACTCCGATGGACTTGGAATGTTTTGCAATTCAGGTCTTCAATTGTAACTACGAACATTAAGCAAGATGTGAGGGACGTTAAAAGAGCGCTACTTGCCATCTTGGAAAATGGCCACCATTAACCTTTACACGCCTGTTTGTTTTTCTTGCGTTTCTTCTCACACCTTCTTTCGCGGCGCTCTTCACTGTCACTAATTGTCTCCCATATCTTATTCACATAACTTTCATTATCATTAATGTCATCTTTATTATTACGCGAGTTGCCTAAGATTTCGAACCTATTTGAGATTTCGAGTTGGTAATCTACCTTTAAGATCGTGCTATCTAATAGCTTTGCTTTGAATTTCAGTTGTTTTGATCCTTTTGCTTTCCCTGTTCGTGATGCACAACTTTTCTGTTACTTTCGTGATCACTAACTGATGGTCGGTGTCATCTGCCACTCCTCTGTAAGTCCTAACGTCCACTATATTGACATGTCATCTTCTATCTTCTAACACGTGATCGATCTGGTTGTGTTTTGCCATCCGGAGATATCCATGTGTATTTGTGTATGTGTTCAAAATATGGGCTTTTTACTACTAGATTTTTCGAAATCGCAAACATTACCAAGTTTTCCCCATTGTTTGTGCTCTTTTCGTGAAAACTTGATATATCTATAGTAGGTCTAAAACTTCCTTCTCTGCCCACACTCCAAAAACTGTACCTTTGAATAGTGGGCACAAAATGCCAATTTTGTTACCCACAATATTGAGAGGCAGTGGCGAACCCAGGGTTGGATTGCCTCCCAGTTGTTGGGAGGGAAGAGATTAATAAAAAGAAGAAGATCTTAAAATATGAATCCCTGTGCCCGTCAACGATTCTCAACAATAGTGGATACATTATACAGTCTATTTTTCAGAGGCAGTGACGGACACAGGGATTCATATTTTACCATCTTTTTTTTATTAATCTGTTCCCTCCCAAGAACTAGGAGGTAAAGAACTGCCCCTCTAAACCCAATCCTGGGTTCGACACTGCCTCTCAAAATTTGTGGCATTTTGTACCCACTATTCAAAGATACAGTTTTGGAGTGTACCTTTGGGCTGAAATACTAAAACAGAATTTTCGTATTATACTCCGTTAATCAGTCCAACAACATATTAAGTCCATCGTAAAATGTATCTATGTCGTTAGCATCAGCTTACTTGATCGGAGCATGACCGAATATTGAAATTGTGTCGCACTATCGAATAGGTATTTTAATGTTTTTCATTCACGAAACTATTCATTTTAAATTACAGGAAGGATATTATTAATCAGGAATCCAGTTCAAAAATAGTATGGCTGAGTTCCCTTTAGTAGAAAGTGTATTTGTCCTGTCGCATGTTATCTTGACCCTCCCACCGAACCTCTTGTACGGCTAGTATATCCACCCCGCACTTTCTATGTCTCGCGCATTATGTCTGGTGAAAGGCCGTTTTGTATAAAGTTCGAATATTTAATGTTCTATCCTACGATCTTTCATAATTCTGTTTTTGGGTCCCCCTGAAATAATTCTCGCCTGGAGATCCGAATGTGATACTAGTTTACATCCTTAAAATTTTACCTCAAGAAAACCCCATAAAACCATGTGTTATCATTTCTTGACATGATTTCGCGATGTGGAGTTGTGAAATCTACGACCTTGCAGTGAAGGCAGAAATTCAAGATGTCATCCTCTCTCCTTCCCTGTACCTTGTCGGTGTCATTCACCTTCAGTCTCATCGTGGTAATGGTGAAGCTGCTTCCCTTCACTATGATATTTTTGTCATGGGTTATCTTCCCTTAGCCTTTGTAGCGCATAGCATAAATAATTGAAAGTAACATTACCGACGACCGCCGTAGCTCAGTGGTAGAGCGTTGGCGTAGCATTCGGGAGGTCGTGGGTTCGATCCCATCACCGACCATCCTGAGTTTTTTCAGGGCTTTTCCTCAGTCGCACCAGGCAAATGCCAGGATGGCGCCTTCAACATAGGCTCTAGCCAACACATTCAAGAATCCTTTCCCCTCCTCTATCCCGGCCTTAGCCTTAGAAGACTAACGGCCAGACATAAAATTTAAAATTCAAATTGAAAGAAACATTTAGGGTCAGTTCTACAATCGACCGCTAAGCTTCTAGTCAGCACTAAGTTGAGGCCAACTCTCATTTTGAGTACTCTCATTGGCCAAAATCAGAACTGACCCTAAGTTAGTTTAGGACATTCATTTTTTTCACCCCGATCAACCCTTGGATTCATCACTTGTCCACATAATTATAGGATTTTACGGTCTTATAATACTTAGCTCATTCCACGCTAAATTTAGTGCGTTTTGCTTTGCTCGCCATATTTCCTAGAGACAAAAAGGGGACATTGGGATGGCAAAAACAGGACAGTTCAGTTCAGTTTCAAATTTTAGTCACATACTATTAGCCTTGCCACAGGTTGTCAAGTCTTCTGCAACCACCAAAATTCATGTTTCTAACTTCGTAGATGTTGATTGATGTCGCTTCTGCCTCCATGAGCAACGGAGAAATGAACATTACAATCTTGACATAACTACTTTTGTTCCATCAGTACACAGATTGTTCAGTTTCATGAGTTTGAATTCTCTCTGTAGATCTCAGAGCCAAATTACTAGGGGAATGGGAGGATTTCTCCCCAGCAACTATCTACCTATCAATTTTCCCCGTCCATTAAAATCTCTCTAGGGGATTAAGATGATATAATATAATGTGTTTTTAAAGTCATATTAAATACATCGAAAAAAAAATGACACCACTTGCATTTCAGGACATGTCATTTGATCCGTACTAGCCTTGCATGCTTCTATCTCCGAAACAACTATCTCGATTCGAAAATTCATGAAAATAACTATTTTCAATTCTCGTACACTTTTGGCTTTTCCTCTTGGAAAAGATCCAATCTTCGACCCTGCGTTCGAGCTTTTGTGATCTAACGCCTGTAAGCATGAATGGTGAAAGCCACTCAAAGCAGAGTGATTCGATTACCACTTAAATTGCACTGAGTTTCCAGCTCTATGTGATTTTTTCGGGATCAGTCCCAACTCCCAAGAGGTTAAAGGACCCATACAAAATACAGTTTATCGAAGTTTATTTATTCTACCACTACTACTAGTAGTAGTATTAGTTAATTTAAGCGTAAGGTATTTACGTGTGGAAAAGGTAATTTCTGACGCTGGAATAGGGAAAATCAGTACCTACTACCTGGCAACACTACATGTTTGTAATTGCACCGAAGTTTGAAACTTGTATTTGGAGGAAAAGCAATTAAAGGCATTTGTCTGTCAATATAAGTGTGTGTTGTGATATTTGGTTTGTTCTTCAAGATTGGAACTTTAATTGTGTAGAGATGATAATGGTTTAAGGGGGAAACAAGGAGTACGTACAAAGCCAGTTGACATATATTCCCTTTGTTCGGTTACTGCACACTGGTATGTTAAGAGATTTATTTATGTTAACACATCAATTGAACTTTATCATGAATAAGTTACTTATATAATATGCCGAGGTAAATAGATTTCTTTTAAAGAAGGCAAAGTGCCTATCTTGTTTTGTTTTAATAGTTGTTGATTGGTAATTTCTGCACACCTCTTTCGCAGGCGGGTCGGAAACCAGTCAAAACAAGCATTATGTTAAATTCAACGGAATATTGAATTGTTCCTGCGTGAATTTTGATCACTGTATTATTTACGTCTTGCTAATATTATCAAGCAGTTGTTTACAATGTTGTAGGGAATGCTAAACGTATTTTTTTATTATTTTTTATGAAGCATGTGACTACAAACGAGTGGTGTGTATGAAAAAAAAAAAGCTTTATCTTAGCAAGCTACTGTTGATCTGAAGGCTCAGTTATGGCAGCGACTAACCACCGATATAAATTAACCAGTTTGACACTTGTTCCACCTGGTCTTTATTTTATGTCATGTTTGTAGTGGTGATGAGTTTTTAAATCCATATCACTGTTATAAAAATTTCGCTAAATTCGGGATGTGAGATCGGTAAGAAATTTTCTCTACAAATTCGGTCATTCGTTGTAAACTTTTTGCACCGTGTTGTTTTCACATGCTTTGTCCACCACTTACTGTTACTCCTAAATACATTTTCACCAATTTTTGTACTAATTCCATTCCGCCACCCCAGGCTTTCCCTTGAGGTGTAAAATGCAGTTCGTGGCAGTCGAAAGTGTAACAATTGTGGGAGAAATATATTATTTGCAACGTGTGTTTCGGAGTGTTGATACTTTAAAAAAAAAAAAAACATGCTTTGAACCCTCGAACTACAGAAGTATGAAAGAGCGAAAAGTACATATGATTATTTAGGTGCTTCCGCGTTGAGGACGAGCACATGGTGCGAGTGTTAAGCGTCAGGTGCATTGTATATAATGAAAACTATGTTTTAACTGAATTTTAACTGTTCCGTCTTTGCTCACTCGACATTGTGTCCGTAGTTCTTGTAGCAATTGAAATTTCATTCGTAATACGAACTAACGCCATTAATATTCCTCCTTAAGTCGTCTTGTTTCTGTGTTGATTTGGTGCGTATTCAACGAAATATTAACACACGTCTTCCGGAAAACTTGATTGTCGCTAGGATTTTATAGAAGTTCTTGTGTGAATTATTTGCAACGGCATTGCTGGTCTAAAGCGTACATATGGGAAATATAGCACAATAGCAATCTGTCAGAAACTGCATCATAGCCCCCTCTCGTCATATTTGTACTCCACACGATATTTTACATTTATGATTACTGCACCCGAGTCTGAGGGGGTATTACCGGTTGGTATCCCCTGAAACATTTGCGATTCGATTTATACTTCTGTACAAACCGGTATCCAAGGAATAAAAAGTTACTTCCGCCATAGAGTACTGCACAAAATGCGTGCCAGATACCAAAATTAGACCCTGATGTGTTCCCTAGGCGAACAAAACCCTTGTTTTAAGTCTCGATAATGGTTCTTTTCTTATCTAGTATGCAATGCACTTCAAATTACTTGATTTTTATTGTTTTTCTGGCGCTTCGAGTACCGATTCTGCTGCAGAACTAGGGGGTGATGCGCGTCGGACTCAATATACTAGGTACTGTGAGTCGTTCCACTCATATCACCTTATAATTTTCCGTGAGAATCTGTACTCGACACATAAGAGAAGCGAGGGAAGTCTCATTGTTTGAACTGCATTCCATACTATTTAAGACAAGGGGTAGTAACTATTCAGATAAACACAGGTTTGATGTGTCAGGAACTGAACAGTTTCCCTAAGGCAGGGGTATGGGAAAACAAGTAACTTTTTAATTGTCACAAAGCCCTGATTGGTTAAAAGTAGAGGGCGATCTCCTTTCTAGCTTGCGTGCTTGCTTGTATCCTTATCTGTGTTCAGTTGTATCTTCCTACTTTCGAAACATACGCTTTAGTTTCTTTTTGTGGTTATTATTACAGTAAAATCCGCTTTGTCAGAAGGCGGTCGGTGTTTTCTTCTTTAATTCATCAGATGTTGAACTATTTTTTTTTAAATATAATATCTGATCGAGTCATCAGCAATATGGGTCCCGGTTGCTCAGTGGTAGAGCATTCACCTCTGGTACGTTGGGTCCCCGGGATCATGCCATGTAGGCTTTGTGCTGCACAAACACCATGTATGTGGTTTTCCTCTTTTGTCCCACTTTCTTCATTCCACCAATTTTCCGATCATCTATTTTGTCTGCAAGCCTTTAATAAAATTCAATTCATCAGCAATAGAGAGATTGAGTGTTGTCTGTATGTTCAATAAGATCTTCAACTTTTCCTCGAAAATAAAAGAAGAAACCTTGCTTGGCTACTGGAATTGGACCAATATCTAACCATTAATTGGAGCAAATTTTTCAGCCGTTATTAGTGGTTTCATCATTCTGGATTAAGTAGCAAGGTAACTTCAACAATTCTTGAAAAGTACTTTGTTTTTGCTGCAGACGTGAGGAATTCAATAAACCTCAAGAACTGCTCCAGGAAACGTAGCTTCAATTCAATTACAGATAGAGCATCTGCTGAATTTTGCTTACAAAGAAAGAGATGGGCTCTAAAATTACGGAAAATGTACTCCTGGAATATTTGAATGGACCCCTAATGTAAGAAAGGTGTGACAGTAAAGCCGTTTTCTTCCCTTAGAAGTTGATTTGAGGACTAAAATTTGGCCGGGAAATAGCCTATAGAAGCGCATAGCCAGTGGAAGGCTTACATTAGGCCTTTAAAATTTTGTTGACTTCATAAAAAAAAATCTGCCTTTAACCTGTAAATGGGAGTGAAAGCATTATATCATTCGTTTAAAAGTAGTGTCGTTAACGTTCGAAATTAGGGGGCGCCATTTGCGCCTAGAAATAAATGATTTGCGGCTGCTTTTTTTTTTTCGTTAGTCAAAGAAAACTGATCCGACTTTGCAGTTTGAATATTGCTTTATTTCTTCACTTTCCGTGGTCGCTGATGAATCAATGCGTTGTGGCATTGTCAGAAAACCGTTAAGGAGTCACCTAAGATGCTATTGGCTTTTTTATGAGTGAATTTAAGCATTTTCCATTGCCTAATTTAATTTTTAGAAAATGGCGACTAGAGTAACTCAATTGACACCTGTTTTTTTTTAACAATTGTGCTTACAAGTGAAAACTTAGGATTGAGTGTCGTAATACGGAAAGCACACCTTTTACAGGAGAAGGGTTTCAAGTTTCGTTTGTCAGAACTTGAACCCCTCAAACCGCCTGGAATTTTATGATCGACTTGAGCTTCTCCCTTTTAAATTAAGTAATAGTAGCTATGAAAAACGTAATAGTGATCGACATAATAGTCATTCAATCAAACTTTGGTGAACTTGATTTTTATATGGGCCAGTCTAGTAACTGTGGACTTCGGCCCGTCACGATGCGCCTTTAACTGTTAAGCCCATGCCTGGACTCGAACTCGGGACCTTTGAGCCGATGGCCTACCGCCGCAGACCGCTCGGCCACCCGGCCGGCTCATTCTTCTAGATGTATGGGACAGTGATAGCATATTGGTCTCAATGACAACGCAGCATAAAAGCACTGGTTCTGTTGAATGCCTTACGGCAGCGTTCCGCAAACTCTGGTCCGCGAACCACAGGCGGTCCTCGAGCCCTGCCCTTGGACAGGTGCAGAGTGGTCCGTTGAACCTACGAACTAATAAAAATGGTCCGCAATTGAAAATAATTTGCAGAACGCTGCCTTACGGTGTTATACATACTTAACAATGGCTTGAAAACTTTTTAATGTCATAGTTTAGATGTGTTATTTCGTAACATAAGTTATTGACAAATCTCTGTGATTGGTACTGTTCTTGTGAATTTGAATTTAATTTTTAAGACCTTTAGGCAATTTTGGCTCAGGC
>JAGDQP010041404.1:0-16918 GCA_022664845.1 Lepisma saccharinum | reverse complement strand
CGCCATATTTGTTTTAAAATGGCGACTTCTCCAAAAACTTCTTACATTTTCGTAATTCTTTTGTACTGATCAACGTTTCTACCAAGTTTGAAGTTTCTATACTTAGCCGTTTAGGCTGCGTATTCTTTCAAAAAATAATTTCGGCGGCCATATTAGTTATAAAATGACGACTTTTGTACAATTTTCTCGTATGTTTGCAATTCTTTTCCAGTAGTCAACGCTTTTATCAAGTTTCAAGTTTCTAGTTCTAGCCGTTTAGGCTGTGTATTCTTTCAAAAAATCTTTTCGACGGCCATATTAGTTATAAAATGGCGACTTTTGTACAATTTTCTAATATGTTTGTAATTCTTTTGCAGTAATCATCGTTTCTACCAAGATTCAAGTTTCTAGGTCTAGTCACTTAGGCTCTATATTCTATCAAAAAATCATTTCCACGGCCATATTTGTTTAAAATGGCGACTTATAAAAACTTTTCTTAAATTTCTTCAATCTAATAATGACAATACGTCTTCATATAAAATTTCAGTTCTGTAGCTCAAACGACGTGCAAAATAAATTTTATGTCGGCCATATTAGTTATAAAATGGCGGCTTTTTAAAAATCAAACGCAAAATCAGAATAAGTGCGTTTCATAGCTCATTAATTATTTTTTTTTCTTTCTCTACGTCCAAAAGCCTTCAGCGGGAGTAGATTTGCGTGTCGTCTATAGAATTCATGCTACAAGCTCGTGTTCAATTAATGCGTAATTAAATCATGGGGTACGTTTGTCTGTTGATACTACTCATGTCACATCTTATATTTGTTTCAAACATCTTATTTACATACACGCTTACTACTAATTATTTGAAAGTTAAATATTTTAAATAACTGTGGTAAGCACGAGAAAGGCAACTGATCTGATTATTTTTATAAATATTCGAAATTGAACTTTAAAATGAAACAGTTAAGCAATAATACTAATTATAGTGAATTAACAAGTTCTAAAAATGAAAATAAACATAATGATTGTTTGTTAATCTAAACAGATTTCACTTTCTTTGATTTTTCATTAAAAAGTGATTCAATGAATTTGTTCTCCATCATTTCACGTTTTCTTCTTTTATTTAAAGATAAATGTAAACAAATATTAAGTCCGTTATTATTATTTAGGTTTTTAAAGAACTAACTTTAAGAACGTAACGGAGCCCCCAGGCCTTGCCAAGGTTGCCAAATTGCGAAACCGCTGGCCATCGGTACGATTTTTCTACGCATCTCCATGAGGTGCACTCGTTTTTTTTTCTATGCTCGCTGCAGCGCTTCACTTCTTTCTTAAAAACCGTGTAGTCGATCAGTGGTTTAGCGATTGCAAGCGCCCTAGGCCCCCAAAAGGTATTAGAAACCATTAACTTTTATGTATTTATAATCCCCTGCCCGCTCTTCCCCTTTCCGACAGTTGTATTGTTGTTCCTTTACTGCAATACTTTCTATGGAATTTTGTTCATTTTCGATCATAAACTAGAGTTTGTATAAAAAAACATTCAATTTACGAACATTTTCATGGAGAAATTTGTGTTCTACACGTAAAAGTACCTACGGAAATGCATCTGATAACTCATTTAGTTAATATAAAGTTTCACTTTCAATGTTGATTTTACTGCTTAAAAGTCGCTCAAATTACACGACTCGACTTATTCGGGACACAAATATATGACAGAGTGCGAGTTTATGCGTGTTATTTTCGCTATCTATATGCTTCAAATAAGGTCAAAAAACATGTCGGAAGTCAAAATTCGCTGAACAGCAAAAAGGGTTCCCTTATTAGTGTTGTTGTTTTCGTCTAAGAAACACTCATGTTCACAAACCCAGACAATTGACGATAATGAGACTAGTCATGGCTCAAGCGAGCTCTAGCAGAAGAGTGATAGAAAGTATAATTACTTACAAATTTGCATTTGAATTTGAATTTATTTAAGCCTAACAGGCATCTATGGCCTAAGGTTTGGGACAACAATGGGAAAGTTAGCGGCCAGGACTTTGAGTTACGGTACCATCCAAGCATTCGCCTGGTGGGACTGAGGAAAAGTCTAGAAAACCTCAGCCAGGATGGCCGGTCGTGGGATTCCATCCACGGGCCTTCCGAATGCGGCTCAAGCGCTCTACCAACTCACCTACGGCCGCTCGGGAAAATTACTTACGAGTTACTTACCAATACTTTTTTGTTGAACAAATGTATCAAAGTAAACCTGCTGAATTTGAAGCATTTCTGTGCTTAATACAAGCTCACACGCCTGTTAACTCTAGCTTACTCTAAAGTAACTTTTGCTTTGCATCCAAAACCATAGCCCACATCTAGTAATATTCCTTCCGACTTTATCTACAAGTGACAAACAATTACCAAGTGTACTGCAAAAACTGTTGTTTTATTCAGACTCAATTTTCCGTAGCAAAACACATAAAACAGAACTCAGTTTTCAATAACACTTATCAACAGACATTTTATAAAATTTACTGGTAGCTTAGAACAAACACAAAGACTTGGTTACACAAATCAGTACAGACTCCGAACTGACCACAATCCACCTTTATCTGAATCAATAGATCATACCACGACAAACTTAACATCAGAAAGCCCAGGACATCAGACTTCCTTTTGCCCTTTATCCAAATTATCCTTAAGGGGAATGTAAAGCCAAGATCTCCAACAAGAGATGGCAGCACTATCTCCGTATGTGTCTAATGAATTTTTGTCATTGTACGAAATTTCAATGTTGCTCCTACAAATTCAATCCTAGCGAGTTCAGACTTTCAGGGAAGAAAGTTCATAAGTAATTCAAGAGTTCTATCCGTGCCGATTTTTCATTTTCTATCTTGTTCATTGTTGAAATCGTTTCATTGTTGTTATGCCGATAACAATGAAGCTCTTTCAACAAAAAAAAAAAAATGAAAAATCGGCACAGGTAGAACTTTTGAATTATTTATGAACTTTCTTCCCTGAAAGTTTGAACTCTCTGCGATTGAATTTATAGGAGCAGCATTGAAATTTCGTGCAACGATAAAAAAACATTAGACATAACAGAGATAGTGCTTCCATCTCTTGTCGGAGATCTTGGCTTTACATGGCCCTTAACAGAAACTTTTTCCTTCTATTGTAAGTTTAGTGTACAGTAGTGTACAGTGTAAGTTTAGTTTAGTATGCTACAGGAACAGCGGCATGATTCTCAGATCCACTCACATGGTTTGCACAACTGGGAACACCTTCGCTTCAGCGGTATTTTTACAGAAGCCAAAGAAATTCAAGTGAAAGATATATTGATTTCCCCTTCCTTTCCACGTTTTAAAAATATTCAAATAGTGCGTGTGCAAGACTCTTGCAGACTGGTCTTTGTCTTGCAAGTATGGTCTTGGTCTTGCATCCCTTGGTCTTGGTCTTGGTGTTGCATCAATATCCCTGGTCTTGGTCTTGGTCAGACGCTTGTACAATTCACTAATAATTTCAAACATATTACTAATAAGTTTTAACTTGTGACTTGTGGAAACAATATGCAACAGAATTTTACAAGTCACAAGTTTCTTTACTAATGATATTAGTCAGGGGTGGAATGGAGGGTATACGCGGGTACACGCCGTGTACCCACCTAATAGTATAAATCACAGCGTGTACCCACCTCAGTGCATAAATATAAAGGAACGTGTTCCCAAATCCAGATTTTTATTGAGCAGCGTGTACCCCCCAAAAATCTTACCATTCCAGCCCTGATATTAGTTTGTATTTTTATGCAATGCAACAGGCCCCAGAAGCTGTTTGTATGTAATTGGCTGGTTCACTCACCCAACATCAACGATTGAAAAATTGGAAAAAAAAATGGAGGCTCTATTCAGGAGTCTGGGAACAGCAAATTCCAACCGGAAGATACTGAATTTTATACTTTACAGAATTGAAGCTTGCGATAATACCAATGGATGGAGGCTATTGTAGTCTGGCATGTTCTATACCAGAGTGGAATCTGGGTTGAAATTGAAAGACAAATGAAGCTAAATTTTCTAATAAATAGAATATTATTAAATGCAAGGATGAAGACCCACATAAAGTAGTTATTTTTTAGGCTAATCTTTGCGTAACATACATCAAAAAAAGATAATAATTATAATAATTACAAGAAAAGAAAGCTCCTGTGGTACTTCCGTTTGTTTACACCCTTATGATCAACGAAATTCTCGTCTCTGGAGCAGAACCAAGGAAAGAAAGAGTGGCGAGGTGACTGGCGACAGTGACGAACAACTGCTAACACACCGGAAGACCCGTTACGTCACGCCTTGCGATCTTCCCAAGGAAGAACGCTTTCAGTCTTTGACGAAAGGAGCTTTTCCTCTGTTTTTTTTTCTTTTTCTTTTTTTCTTCTTTCTGCAATTCCTCCTTGTCTTCATCTTACTCATTCTCTTTTCTTTCGTTTTCTTTCTTCGACAACAACAGCGCCAGTGACAAGCAGTGGTTGTTAGCAGCGCAACACGCAGAAGAAAAACCCACGCTTGATGAATAGTGAGAACTGGGTCCAGTGTTGCCTAATGTCTCAGCTCTCAAGGCGCTGATACTTTTTGTTTTCTTTTTTTGAATTTAGTTATTGGAATTTGGAAATAACATAAAAATTTGAATTTCAAAATTACATTCCTACACCGAGAAACCATCGTGTAGTACAGTAGTGGCTATATTATGTTGTAATTTATGTCTCCATTGGTTGTAAATAACGAAAGAGAAACGTACTGTAATTATTGTTTTTTTTTCCTACCTGTGGAATTTGAGAACTTACTTTCTCTCTGACCGAAGAGCATACATGCATTGACGTAACTTAAATAGTAGAACATTTGAATAGATATTTGCATTCTCTTAATGAAAAGTCTCGCTAAATACACAAATGAGAAAGAATGCTAGAAAAAAACTAACACTTTCGAAAATGTTCTAAAAGTAAAAAAAAAAAAAAAAAATGATAGTTAAGAGAATTTATTTCTTAAATATCTAACAAGTCCTTGTTAAAATCGAGGCAATATTTTTCTCGTGTGTGTGTGTGTGTGTGTGTGTTTTTTTTATTTTGCTCCAAATTTAGATATCTATAAATAAATTTTGCGTTATTGTTTTTTCTTTCTTTATTTTATTATTATTATTATTATTATTATTATTATTATTATTATTATTATTATTATTATTATTATTATTATATTTTTTTTACTTTTGCCTCCTGTAACCTGAATAATATAACTGTCCTGTGGATCGCATATGGAGATACGAATCAGGCCAGTAGGGATGTCAATCCACTCGGCTCGAGCGGCGAGTCAAACGCTCGAGTCGAGTCGTCACTCAAGCTCGACTCACTGTTACCTAGTCGCAGCGTGAGTCTCTCTGAGCAGCGACTCGGCTCGACTGGAGCACATAGTGAGCTCCGACTCGACTCGACTCGAGCACTTCTGAGTACCGACTCGAGCAGGTACTGAGCTCCGACTCGACTCGACTCGAGCAGTTCTGAGTACCGACTCGACTCGACTCGAGCAGCTACTGAGCGCCGACTCGACTCGACTCGAGCACATAGTGAGCGCCGACTCTACTCGACTCGAGCAGTTCTGAGTACCGACTCGACTCGACTCGAGCAGGTACTGAGCTCCGACTCGAGCAGTTCTGAGTACCGACTCGAGCAGCTACTGAGTGCCGACTCGACTCGAGTCGAGCGAGTTGTTGACATCCCTACACGACAGTTGTTGATTCGAACCGATAACTCAGTTGGTAGGGCGTTGGCTTCGCATTCAGCACCTCCTGGGTTCGATACCAGCGGTCGACCATCCTTACTGAGGTTTATTCCAGGGTTTCTCCTCAAGTCAAATTCCGGGATGGCACCTTCAACTTAAGTTCTGATTGACTCCTTTCCGCTCCCTTTTCCCTCCGGCCTGAGCCACAAGGTCATAAAAGCAAATCCAAAAGTAATTGACTGGATAGAACAATACTTCTTAAAATGTAGTGTGGGGGGTTCGTTTTCTCTACCTTTCTTTATTTCCATCTTAAAGATGCTATAACGATACCTCCACCAAAGAAGCGCCCTCTAAATAATTAAAATATTTCATCCAAATCGCTGCGAACATTGAAAAGTCATACCAGATAAAAAAAAATAGATCGAATTGATATTTTCATTATATTCTAATTGCGGGGGGGCGGGGGAGTCAGTAATCGTGATAAATAAATCGGAATGTTTTTTGTAGTTGCATTTCCTGTAGTGTTATTATGTTAAGAGGAATGTGATTTTTTTTTAACGGTTATGTAATGAAAATAATAGGTGGTACATAATAAGTGGTACACGCTCTGTGCTTACAGGTATTCTGTAATGAAAATAAGCCTATGTCCTTATATTTCAAGTCTGATTTGATGAAATGCATGTATGTTTCTCGACGGATACCAGCGCAGAGTAGTGGTTCAAGGGACGAACTGCAAATCACAAAATACCACGTTTGAATCCAGGAGCAGACAAGTGGAGAAAAATTAACTATATCTGAAGACGAGAGAGGATGAACACTTTGAAAACCGTAGTAGAGATATGAAAACAATGACTCAGATAGAACTAAGGATGTATAATAATTAATTTGTGTATTTTTATAAGTAGTGGATCATTATCAATAAATTAGTATTTAACATGACAGTCGGCAAGAACCAGTACAATTTGGAAGAATAACTGTACTCAGGACACATTGTGTGGCGTCATTATGTTCCTTCATTATTTATTATAAAAACTTACGTATAGAAAAAAGCATTACGCGTAATGAAATAAAGACGGTATGTAACCAAGATCACGGTTTTTCTTGAAGTATTGTAATATATGTAATTTCGTTTTTTAGAAACAGTAAATTTCTCTACGGAAGACGGCCCTGACGGTATCTTTCTGTCAGACGAGTGCTTTCTTCCAAGGAACGTCATCCTTTAGACATGTGGTGGGCTTATACCGTTGTCTGTTTTGCCCATAAATGTAAGTAAAAAAATATAATGTTGAATTGTTAAATAATGTACTAAGTACTGACATCTCTAACTTAAATATCCATGCTACAAAATGCGATAGAGTGATTCCGTTAATTTAAATAGTCTGAAATGAAAATTTACGAAATTTCACTACACATGTTGATGGTCCCCACGAAAATAGTAAAAAACAAATTGAAGTCAGAACTCAGAACTATAATCACGAAATAATAATGCGTGAACATTAATTCATTTTCTTATCTTCTTAAATACGTTGAAAAGTATTTTGCATACCTTCTCTCGACGAACACAACTGCGATACACTACTACTCAACTGAATGATATTGGCGCCAAAGATGTGATTACAGAGAAGCTGTAATATATCGTGCGAAGCTACCCATAGCTTTTAAGACAGGTAAAAAAAAATAGCTTGAGAAGACAAAGAAAAAAGCAATAAGAGGATGAGAAAAGAAGGAAGTAAATAGGAGTCAATCGGGCAGCGTGTCAAAGATAATTCTATTGTTTTCTGAACACTGTGTCAGCCTCAGCACGACTTCAGTAAAGTGACCATAAATGTACTTTTTCGTCGTCTATTTTCTTCTCATTGAAGGCCTTTTTTTTTTAGAATAAAGTTACTGTAACAGAGTGAGAGAGAGAGAGAGAGAGACAGTTTTATATATAATAGTCATGGAAGCTTAGACTGAATGACTTGAACGAAATTACGGAAGAAGATGAAAGTAATCTACACGAAATTGGGTAAAGAAAAAGAGAGAAGCATGGTCCACCAAGCAGTGTTAGAAAAAAAAGGGCGGAAAGTAGTTGCCTTGTCGCCCTTTCTGTTGAAAGATACAGATCTGTAAAAGAAATACAGAATTCCTGGTTTACTTATTCTTCAATCAATTTTATTTAGGCCATCGCCATCGCTCCCACACTTCGCTTTCCGCTTTTCTTTTGTTCTTCCACAAGAATAGCATTGCAGGAACCAAGTGTTATTTATAATTTTCCTTTAAATATTTTTATTATTATTATTATTATTATTATTATTGTATTCACGTTTAATTATAACGTTCGAATCGTGAAGAAAAACATTTCAACAATTCTTTCCAGCCAAGAATGGTGTCTGAATACTCAACTTGGACTCTAAAATCTCTTAAAGAAGAATTGAGAAGACGACGTGCTCTGGTTGTAATGTAACTTCGATGGAATCTTGAATCGAGAATACGAAGACAATGGTGGTCACCCAGTAACAACGTTAACTGTGATTACGAAAGCTCGTTTTTTCTTTCGTACAAAATTGTGTGTTACCGGTACTGTTCTCTATTCCTCCTTTTTAGTATATAGAAAAAGGGTTATGCACAGCGTCATGCGCTCAATGGTTACCTAACACTCTAGCAGTAGGGGCTATGATAATGCGATATTATCTGGTAATTCATATATGAATTCTAACACTTCTATATGAGCAGGGGCAATAGGGAACAGGTTAGCTCCCAGGATTTTATTTACGAGATGCAAGTAGAGTTGGGACAAATTTCTATCAATGTTAAACCGTAAACATTTTTTAATTAGGAGGTGTGTTCGAGAATTTGGGGGTGACTCCTCCTCCTTTTTTTGAGGGGTATAGCAGAATCCTGATAGCGAAGTTTCATTTTTGATGTACTTATATCCCGTGCACTTACATTATAAAACGCTATTACATAATAAATTTTACTTACGAGTCCATTTTTACATTACAAACTCATAGATCATTTCATCCACGTAACTTAGAAACCTATTATCGATTTTGTTCATCTGTTCGTTCTTTACCCAAATATACTTGTACACACTTTTATACATTATGCGCAGAGAGTCAATACAAACATTGCTGTAAGTGTATGTTATGTGCAATGATTCTGACAACCAATCCCCATGTGGTGGTGGGGTGGTTGGGTGGGTAATCGCCCAAAATCTCGAGTACATATATACCCTATATCCTATATGTATGCTTTGTACAGTTGCATTCTATAGGACTTGTTACCGTTTTCCTCACCAGTGATATCTCTAGTGCAATGCATAATTTCGTTAAATGTTCTGAGGAAATAACGTATCCAATCACAATATATGCACCCAAACCACGTTATTGTGATTACCGCACAAATTATGTATTACTGTTCTCTACAAAATTTATTTAGTATAAGAAAATGCAAACTCAATACATGCCGAAGGTAGTGAA
Source organism: Lepisma saccharinum (assembly GCA_022664845.1). Taxonomy (NCBI): domain Eukaryota; kingdom Metazoa; phylum Arthropoda; class Insecta; order Zygentoma; family Lepismatidae; genus Lepisma; species Lepisma saccharinum. The sequence continues at coordinate 7,745 of JAGDQP010041404.1, read as the reverse complement.
ATTGACAGTTATGAACAGGGACAAAATCGAACAAAGTGAATGGTGGATTTGTAAATCTTTAGCAAATTATGTATTTTGAACCATTTTAGTAACTAATGATATCGACCGGTCTCGATTGCGTTAGCTGTTAGGTATTTAAAATCCACAAGCATCCATGTCTCAGCCTGACACTGGCGTTACGCCTCACACCAAACGCCAACTGCTGTCGACATTCTCGATTCCACCAGTACTTTCAGTTTGGAGGCGTGTAAAGTTAAACTTGAGAGGGAGGTAAGCGAAATTTTGCACGGTTTCTATCTATTTTTGACCGTAATAATATTAAGTTGGAGATGTACTCGAGAATTTGGGAGAGGTGACACCTTCCACATGGGGTTGACAGAATCAGTACACAGACATACGTTCCCGGTAATGTTTGTATTGACTCTGCATATAATGTATAACGGCGTGTACAGGTATATTTGCGTAAAGCACTAACAGATGAACAAAATCGCTAATGGATCTTTAAGTTATGCGAAGAAAATTATCTATAAGTTTACAATGAAAAAATGGCACATTATATTGTTTTATAATGTGGTGTTTATAATATAAACGTTTGCACAATACAAGGGGTGAAGAAGGGGAGTGGATATAAGTACATCAAAATTGAAAATTCGCTATCAGGATTCTGCTATCCCAAAAGGAGTGTGTCACCCCCAAATTCTCGAGCACACTTCCCAATTAAAAAATGTTTACTGTTTAAAATTGATAGAAATGTTTTCAACTCTACTTGCATCTTCTGAATAAAATCCTGGGAGATAACATGTTCCCTATTGCCCCTGCTATGTTAGAAGTATTAGAATTCATATATAAATTACCGGATAACATCACATTATCATAGCCATTACTGCTAGAGTGCTAGGTAACCATTGATTGTATCTCGTTTTGTATAACCCTTTTTCTATATACTAAAAAGGGGGAATAGAGAACAGTACCGGCAACACACAATTTTGTACGGAGAAACAACGAGCTTTCGTAATCACAGTCAACGTTGTTACTGGGTGACCACCATAACCCTCTTAATTTCGACTCAATATTTCATCGAAGTTACATTACAACCAGAGCACGTCGTCTTCTCAATTCTTCTTTAAGAGATTTTAGAGTCCAAGTTGAGTATTCAGAAGCCATTTTTGGCTGGAAAGGATTCTTCAAATGTTTTTCTTCACGGTTCGAACGTTATAATTAAACGTCAATACATTAAAATAATATTTAAGTAAAAAATGTAAATAACGCTTCCTTCTTGCAATGCTATTCTTTGGGAGAAACGGAAAGCGAAGTGTGAGAGTGCTGGTGCTGCCACCATCAGAAAAGTTTGGCAGTGAACAGTCCCATTGAAGACTTTCATGTATCTGTGATTCGGTTTAGGGTTGCAGAGTAATTATAATTTTCACTAGACACATTTATTATCTATGTTTCTACTACGGTGGAACATAGTCTCACGATTTCGGAACGGCATTCCTCACTAAGAACAGTATCGTTCAGGCGGTTCAAAATATAGAGTTCGTGAACGAAAGACTATCGTACGTTATCATACGTACTCGATGGGGCAACACCGTTTTACTAAATGGATATGTTCCGTCCGAGGTGGCTAATGATAACGACAAAGATATATTCTACGATGAGCTAGATAGGCTGTTTGACCGATTACCGAAGTATAATTCGTAAATTGTGTTGGGTGATTTCAATGCAAAGGTAGGAAGGGAAGAAAAATATAGACCTACTATAGGCAAATAGAGCCTTCACGAAAATACCAACAAGAATGGGGAAAGACTGATAACTTTCGCGATTTCGAAAAACCTGATATGCGCTATTGTTAATGTATGAGTGAAGCGTTATATTGATATCAATGATTAATTATTGTATTATATTGAAGTTAGATTTGGTTTTATCGATTTGATGCTAAAAGAGTTTATAAGAACGTGATTTGATGTGATACGGTTTGCCGGCTAGTCAGGTGTGATTTGTAAATGTTTCAGGTGTTGGCCGGTAGATGGCACCACATTCATAGCGTTAGTTTAACAACAGGAATTGGGTTTTAGTTATTGTAAATGATTAATTATTGTTTGCAATATCGGCACATGAGTATAGCAAATTGATTGAATGTTTGTTATTGTATTATCCAAAAGATTTTGTCATTTATTCTTGATGAATAATGTTTAGTCGCATAAAATTAATGAACATATGATTGTAAAAAGCTAGGTTGGGTTCAACCAAACATCTTAGTGGGGTGACACCAGTCAAAAAACGTTATCGCTGCTGAGCAATTGAAAGATACACAATACGCGATTTCTAGACGTTTAAGGGTATTATTGTTATTACGGTTACTTAGGCTATCTATCTAGTATACAATTTTGTTTTATTGACGGTTAAGTTATAGGTTACCAATTTAAGTATACAGAGTTAAGCTATTATTAAGGACTCTGGTTAACGATTTGGATAGTTATAATCTTCTATATTCTGATCTCGCTATTTTTCTGGACTTCGATTTTGGATACTAGCGTGGCTAGTTAAAATTCTAGCTCAAATATTCTCTATAAAATTTAATATCTGTTACGGCTTTGCATATATTTTCATTTATAACCAAGCAAGCATCCGGACTGATCTCAAATATGACGACACCTGGCTCACGGCAAATGGAAGACGCAATGGCAAGCAACATACCAATAGGTCACACCTGTTTACCTCAGGTCATACCTGGCCTTCACAAATCAACGGTAACAGAAAAGAGGAAAATAGAATCAAGAACTCATCGATCACGTTCACGGTCTCCAGTACAAAGCAAAAGGCAGTACAATCTTAGTGATTCCTCAAACGACAGCGAAGAACTGCACTTGGAAATCGGAAATCAAAATGAGACAGACAAACTCAGATTTATAATTTCCTACTATCAAACTTCGACACCAGATTTCAAAATAACAAGCAAATATTCTTCCAGCTGACTAAGTACATAACTCGAGCAGCAATAACTCAAATCATACCAACTAGGAATGGCTACATTATGAAATCTCCAGCTCCGAATCTGATGGAAACTATTAGGGACAAGTGCTCCTTTGAAATATTCGCAACGAACACTAAGATCACACAGCATGACAAATGTGAACCGAAACAAATGCCGCCTCCTAGGTCACCACCAGCTCTTTCCGTAGTAATCCGTGGCATCCTACCATCATACACAGATGAGGAGATACAGAATGAGCTACAACTAGAAGGGTATTCTATCATCAAATGTATCCGCATCATGTGCAAGGAAGGTCCAACCTACATGGTAAGGGTACTAACAAAATCTCAAGAGACAATCGACGATTTACTAACAAATGGGGCTATGATATACTGGAAAAGACACCGTGTAAAACCATCGCAAACAACTCAACCACAACCTATATGTTGTGAGAAGTGCCAAACATACAATGAACACACAACAGCTAAATACAAAACAACCGAAATGTGGATTCTTCAGTGGGCCACATAATACCTGACAATGTACAAACCTACAACAACAACCGAAATGCTTACAGTGCAGTGAACCACACCCAACTTACAGCTACAAGTGTAAGGCAAAACCAGCACCTGAAGCACAAAAAACCCATCTTGTAGTACCAGTAAGAACACAGGAAAAAACAGATCAAACTACATCAACATCAGCTCAACCCACTTCAATATACCAACCAGTGACAATAGAACAAATCCTTGGCTTCATAACCATGACATTACAAAATATCCATCCGTTAATAAGACCTCATATACTACAACAAGTACAATACGCAGCTAAATCCATACTCCGAGTCAATTTCAATGCTACATACTCTGGTCCGCACGTTCACTTTCATGCATCACATTGTGAAACCCAAGTATAGAGCCAAACAAAACAGCAATAACATTGTATGCTACTTCGCAATGACTCTTGCTTTTTTATTCATGAATATCAGATCAGCAACTAAGAACAAAATACTATTTGATCAACTCTTACTGGATGAGAACATCAATACCTTTCTGATAAATGAAACCAGCATAACACCAAAAATGCAATGCAAAATAAGAAATAACCAAATTATAAGAAATGACAGCAAGACAAATGAACAAAGGACAAACGACGGTGTACTCTTAGGCTTCCAGGCGTCAATAGCCTATAGGATACACCAACCTAACATAGCGAATCTACCCGAGCATCTCATCGCAACACTGTATTTTAAATCTCTATATACCACAGTAGCCACAATATAAGTCAGGCCCACACATACAATACCATATGAATTCTTTCAGTATATATCAAACAACTTCCGTAACTATATTATAATGGCTGACATAAACATTCACAGCAGAACAGCCCGACAGAAAACCATATTCAGCAACTTCATAACTACAAATACCACTGGCGAAATCCACAAATTACCTCACCACACAAAACCCATTAGGAATACCACACCGGATATAGCAATAACTTCATCTAACCTTTCAAGTCGCTGTCTAATAGAAGTACTAGACACTATCGGAAGCGACCACGATCCAGTAAAGCTTACACTAAACTGCTATAAACAAGCCAACAAAAAAAGCCATTTATACGCACAATTCCTCGTTTTGATAAGGCGAACTGGACCAAGTACCGTACAGCAATAGAGAAAGAACCCGGTCACCTAAATGCACCTGTAACAGAAGAAGACCTCTACTGGACTGTAGATAGAATGACAATAGCTCTCAAAGATTCAAGCAAAGCACCCATCCCAACATACTCAACCACAAATTTCAAGCCAAAGCTACCACCACAGTACCCACCAATGAAAAAACGTTCCAGACAACTTTATAAAGAATATCTGCGTACCGGCAACTTAGAAACCTTACGTCACCATAGGCAGCTTCAAAGGACTATCACCAACTACCTAAAAGCCTACAAACTAAGAAGCTGGATTAAAACCTGCAACTCACTAGGAGAAATGAGTCACCCGACCAAATATTGGAAAAGGTTTAAGATGCTTACCGGACAATACACTTCAAACCCATACGCATTGCTACAGAATAACAAGGCGCTAACAACGGACCAAGAAAAAGCCGATGCCTTTGCCGAATACCTACAAGATGTATTCCCACCACCTCCTCAACAAAACCCATCCCGCCATCCAGTAGACAGACTAAATCCAGAATCCAACCCAACCCAATATCAGGCATACGCTGCCAGAAACTAATCCTCTCAGAAGAAATAACCACTGAAGAAATCAATCGATACATAGCTAACAAATGGAACTCCGCACCAGGCATAGACAACATAAGTTATCGTGATATCAAAGAAGCCCCCGCATCAGTCATACAATTACTGGCAATAATATATACATTCATCCTACGTACAGGCTTCATACCCCAGGATTGGAAAATATCAAAAACGCTAATGTTCCCGAAACCTAACAAACCATCAAACTCCGTTACCTCCTACCGGCAAATACAGTTAACAACTGGGTTCAGTAAAATTCTAGAACGAATATTGGTATATAGATTACATCAACACATCACAGAGCACAGCCTACTACCGATATACCAAGCCGGCTTCCGACCAAAATTCAGTATAAATGACCAGCTGTTGTATGAAAGATAATTTGGTCACTTAACTATCTAAACAGTAACGTGGAATGACCTGCGTAGGAATCGAACTCATAAACACAAAAATGTTTAAGAAACAAATAACAATTTATTGGTAATTAAGCACAGAGTTAAGTTTGAGAAACTACAACAATTTAGTACAGCTGCTTCTATGCTTAGAAGCCTTGTTAACTGATATTCAATAAAGACAATATATTTGTAAAGTCCAACAAGTTACTGACTTGTAGTATTTGTCTTGATTAACAAGTATCAAGCAATTTCAAAGTTCTTTCAGACAATTAAGTACAAAACAGAATGATTCGAAGATTATAATGTCAACAAGAATCAGAGACAAAAATAATATAGTTACCTTCTGTGAAAATGGGGAGAGTGAATGCGACAATTCTCTCCCGTACAGACTCTTTTATGATTCCAGAATTTTACACTTTGAGCCCCCACCACGTGACTTACTTACTTGTCACGTAGACCACTTCGCCTTAACATATACTAGTTACAAAACCTTTTAATATAACTTTTACTGCACGTGGAGGGCTAGCCTCTAACAGAGTACTCACACAAAACAATAGTTTTATTCATAAACACTACATATGTATTTAGTTTGGCACGAGGCTAATTCTCTTCTATACTTTTACTCAAGAAAAGACAAGAAAAGGACATGGTAGAGAACGTCTGAAGGTTATTGAATAGATAGAACAAACACCAAGACAGTTATCTAAAAGCAATTTACTCGTGCGACCTATAACCTAGTTCTCTTTGCTTGAATCTATCTTCCCCAAAGCCAAATATACGAAAAGCATTATTACACCAATGTTTCATCTATTTTCTAAATTCAACCATAATATCATATATTTAATAAAACACCCAAATTAATAATTATACACAATATTTACATATGTCATCCACTCTCCAAATTGTTCTATTACCTGGGTAGGTGGTAGGGGTGATTAATCAAAACAGATGAAGACATCATAATAATAATAATAAAAATAAAAATGAAAAATTTATACAGTAAACCCCCATTAATACGACACCACCACCCAAAATTCCGAACTTTCAATAATTAGCGTGTCTAAGTTATTGAAAGTTCGAAGTTGGTACCTTTTTCCTAAAAAAATTACAAAGTGAACAAGTATTTTACTTATTATCTAGCCTTTCTCAATCCTGATGGACTCTTCCTTGTAGAGACTGTGTATTGACATTCTTCAGTAATTTCCGTCAAGTTCTCTACTAACGAACTTAATTTTATAGGATCGTCACTAGTTTTATTTTGACTAATTTTATTTATGATCAGTGGTTTGATGCATATCTGTTTACAACATGATTCGTCATCGAACCATCTTTTTATGTATTTGAAACCTTTGCATTTACAACAACAGCAATAGAAAATTGCAATAGCTATGATTATCAAACACACATAAGTCAATCAAGATAAATAAGTGACTTTATCTGAATGGAGCAGTTTCCATTCTTGGTCATCAATTTTCTGTTGTACTTCATTTATTTTATAACTAGCTAATTTAAGGTCATTAGCGGAATTTAGCACATTATGTAATGGTAAATCGAGAGAGAGTTTTTCTAAGTGTATCTGAGGAGAGAAACTTTGGCAACAATCAAGTGTTATATTTACTTTAGGTACAATGTCCTTCTTTGTAGCATTAGATTCGATAACATTTTTAGCCTGAAGTATAGTTTTTATGCCATATCCTTTACACTTACTATTAAGGGTTATCACACCTGTATTTTCGAGTACCACATCATAAGGTTCTTGGTTTTTACAGAGAATGGTTAATTTTTCTTTATTTGGCACTACATAAATCCATTGGTTATCATTTAATGTAATAAAAAGACTTGAAGATATTTGCACTAAGTGCTTATTACAATCCTGAGGTATTTCAGACACATATTGCAATAATTTTATTTCACACTCTTGCTCTAAATGAGACGATAAAATTGGAAAGCTTTGCTTACACAAAAACCATTTATTTGTCAAAATAATACATTTGCTAAATTCTATTTCTGTCATTTTCGCATAATATTGTTTGATATTGTCAACAATTAGATAAGGTTTTTCAGGATGAATGAAAACATATTTGTTAGTCGTATTTTTCAACTTTGAAGGGAAT
>JAGDQP010041403.1:0-16918 GCA_022664845.1 Lepisma saccharinum | reverse complement strand
GCGCGAGGTGGCAAGGTTCATGATCCTCAAGCTATAAGGGTGGTGGGGATCCTAAAACCCACTACGTCCACCGCCACCAACCTTAAGGCTATTGCCAGCTCGCGCCAAGTTCCTTTGTTCCTGTTACATGCTGTCACCAAGGAACTTGGCTCATCCGTCTCCCATTTCACACCTTTTTAGGGCTAAAGAACTTGGCTCCACTTTTTGCACCTCTGGTGTTTTTGTTCGGATCCCTTTTACTATACCCATTCTCATATAGCTGTTCCTTAAAAGCTTTTACATTCTTTTCTACATTTTTGCTACAAATCCTAGTAATTTTTGTCAACATATTTCTTATAAAATTAGTTTTGGTGCTTTTATCCACATTACTTTTCTTATTACAATAAATACCAGCATTGCATTCTTTTTGATACCATTGAGTTTTAATTCTCCTCCCTTATTTACTCATTAAAATATCAAGATAACATAAGCCACCTCCATTCTCTATCTCCAGCTCTAACTCTATTCCTTTTTCTTTATCCTCAATGCCTTCTACAAACTCTATCAATTCTTCTTTAGAGCCTTCCCATATCCCAAAACAATCATCAACGTATCTACATAAATACTTAATCTTCCCTTTTCCCTTCTCTACCACCTTCCTCTCCCATACATTCATAATGATATCAGATAACACAGGACTAATCTTAGACCCTATACTTAAACCTTCCTTAATTCTATACATGTCATTCTTCACTTTGCAAAAACCAAAATCCCAAATTAAATTGAGGGCTTTCCTTACTTTCTCCCATTTCCAACCTTTCACCCCTTCTTCCCCCATGGCACCCTTAACAATATCAAGAATAGCAACCCTTTTTAAACTTGGAAACATAGCTTTAACATCCAAACTAAATAAAATACACTCATTTTCAATTACAACTTTACTTGTGTAGTCAATTACCTCTCTATAATCTTTCACTGCCAATGTTTCTTGTCTGTCTCTCACCCACTCTAACACTGTTTTCAATTCACTTTCCAATGGTTCAAAATAATTGTTCTTACAATCCATCACTGGTCTTAACTTCACTTCCTTTTTGTGTTTTTTTGGAAAACCTTTTAACACCGGTACTCTTCCATCTTCATTTAACCACTTCTTTAGCCCCTTCTTCTTACTTTCTTCCTTTATCTCTTGTACGATCTCTTCTTTCTTCTTCTCTACTAACTCGTACTGACCATCTACTAACTCTTTAACCTTGCCATCATACCACACTTTATCCATGACCACTGTTGCCCCTCCTTTATCAGCCCTCTCTATCACTATGTCCTTCCTTTTCTTAATTCTCTCGTAACCTCTTCTTTCTTCATTTATTAAATTCGTAGTTCTTCTGTGAACTTCGTTCTTTACCAACGACATCGCCTTCCTTCTCAATCTATATCTGTTTTCTTCCTCTTTAACCTCCATCAACGCCTCCTCTATAGAATACACCATGTCATCAACTCTTATATCCCTGTCCTTCACTTTAAACTTACAACCTAACGAAAGAAAACTCTTCTCTTCTTCCGACACTTGTATGTCCCCTATCACCAGTACTCTTTCTTTCTTCCTCTTATCACTCAACCCCAATGCCATTAGTTTCTTTCCAAGCCTCTGTTCTACTTTACTATTGAAAGACACTTCCCATTGTTTCAAATATTTCACTAACCAGTCTTTCACAAATATCGATGCTAAATCTAAACATTTTACTTGTAATATCTGTGTGAATTTCTTACTCACGTTAAGCCTCTTCTTCAAATCAACTGCCATACTCCTCACGTTTTCCATTTCTGCCCTCCTTATAAGTGTCCTTAATCTAGCTGACTGTCTCTTTATTCTCTTCATCTGGATTCTCATGCTTTTGGGTATAATTTTCTCTTCCCTACACTTCTGCAAAAAACTCACTTGCTGCTCCATGTTAATTTCTTTTCTTCTATTGTTCTTCCACTTCTCCACAGCCCTTTTCAGCTTTGGGCCCATTTCAAACTATTTCAATTTTTCTCATGTCCTTGATGTATTCCGTTATCTAGTATAGATGTTTAGATGAATACTAGCTCTGTGCCATCTAAAATTTTGATTCAAGCTTTCGAACTTCTCCGCCAACAAAGTTTTGAATTGCAGTTATCAAGGTAGTCCTACATTGAACTCCTGCTTAGGCAAAAAATTAACCCTGTCGCTGTCTGTGCGAACGGTTTCGAGTTCGATCCTGGTGAGAGATCCCGTTTTTTGATGTTGACCCAGCATCATGACGCCACATGGGAAGCAAACTGAATTCAAGGGTAGAGAAATCCGGCCATGGAAGCCAAATAAAACTGTAATGAGAGTCGTTGCGTTGACAACAAGACACTCTGCTTGAACCAGAATCCGCCTGACAGTCCAATGACTTTAGAAACATAGCGTTAGTTATTCAATGTATATTTCGTCATTCACCTGGTTATACTGAGGGAAACTGCAACCCACAATCAGGATGATCAGGAGGAGAGCTCGAACACTACGGAGTGAGAATCGTAGGAGCTGGTGGAGCTATTTTTTTTTTTTTTTGTAAGAATGTGATAGGCGGGAACACTAGAGATTATGAGCAGGATGAAGAATGCGAGATCGTCAGAGCATCGTCAGTTTCATTTCTCGTTTCTCGCACTGGTTGCTCCAAATATTTTGTAAAAATCTTTCCAGATGGTACAATTTACAATATCTAATGATTTCATCCCGGTCTGAAGATGAAATCCCACTTTGTAAAACTTGGTAAACAGTATTTTATTCTTGAACGTATCGTAAGTAATACGTATAAATAGAGCGACTGATAGTTCATCGTCTCCTCATGTGGAACCTTAGTTTGAGCACTAGTTGAAATGGTGAACTTTTACAAAACAAATATACCTGTTACATTAACATTTAGCAAAACTAGCTATTCCTTTACCAATGATAAAAGAGTACCACCAAACACAGTGTGTCCAACGTAGTGCTTCCAGTTCAAAATTGGAGTCCTTTTATTTCAAAAGGAAGTCTAAAACTGACGATCTTACCCACGCAGCAGAAGGAGCCTTGGCATTCCATACAGTGAAACATAATCAGACATTTAGATCCATGGATTCCACAACTAAAATTGTAGAAAACTATGTTCAAAGATTCTGCTGTAGTTGTACGCGAACGAAAACAGAGGCTATATTTACCTCTGTTCTTTCGCCGTATTCTATAGACTTGACAATTGACGTATTATCGAGGAATATCATGTTTTGGCGTTGCAACTGATGGTTTTAATCATGGATCAGTGAAACTATTTCCTATTTTGATTCAATATTTTCACTGCAAATCTGGTGGTATTAAAACACAAAACTAAATGCACTCAAAGCTGTTCCTAATGAAAGATCTGAAACTACTGCTTCCAACATGATGGAAATTCTAAACAAGAAAAGAAGAAAGGTATTGATCATAAATGTGTTTCTTTTTCTGGTGATAATACTAATATAAGCTTCGGAGGAATTAATAAAAGAGGCAGTAATATTTTTTTTTAAAACGGGATCTGAATGGAAAACTTGTTCAAGTGGGGTGTCATGCTCATGTATTTCATAATTGTGTCCAACATTGTATCGATACTGGGTTGAGTAATGATGTGAAATCCATAGTTCTGAATATATTTTATTATTTCTCTGTATACACTGCTTGCTCCGAAAACTTGAAACAATTTTGTGAATTTGTTGAGATTGAGTACAGACAACTATTGAACAATTCAAAATCAATATGGCTGTCTTGGTTTCCATGTGTAACTATGTTAATTGTCAAGATGATATTGCTGTTCTCACTAAAGTCTCTTTTAAGAATGAACTAAGTGAAGCAAGGTTGTGGTTTGTACATACTCTTATGTATGCTCTTGATACAAAACAAGATTCAGTTGTAGAAGGTCTGTTTATCTTGCAAAACACTTTGAAAGTTATTGATGAAAGATATAGGCATTGTTTCAAATCTCTGAAATTGAAAGAAATAATGCAGGAAAAGAGAGATGAAGGTTAGGACTTAGAGATTAGGAAACTAAAGACTGAAATATCACACGTGTACATGTCACTTATCTCCTACCTTACGAAGTGGATAACTCAGTATGCAGAATTTTGTTTTCAAATGGATGAGGTTGAAAACTGTTCCTATTTGCAAAGATGTTGAGCAAACTATTGTTTATATAAATGACAAGTTAGGAGAAAAAATAAATGACGTTAAAGCTTTCGAACCATTTTGTAATTTAAAGGTATTTTTAAGTGCAGACAATTAAGGAGATGATGGACAACAGTTATGTGATGACATTTGTTGTTTAAGTATTTTTCTGACTCAAAAAAATTCAGAATGATTTTTCAGAATTATTAAAAATGGCAGATTTTTTTTCTCTTTGATAAGTCACAATGCAAGTAGAGGAAAGCCATTTTCTATTATTAATACTCAATGATCGAAGGAGAGAAACATACTATTCGTAGAATCAGTTAAAAGTATTTCGTGAATGCAGTACAATTTTAAAGAGTATTCGTGTTCTCAATTTTATGATTTTTCTTTAGGGACAAGATGATGTTGGTGGACATAGAAAAATCTAGGAAATATGATAAACATACTGTAAACCAGTGTTCGATTTGTTACGGGGGATGCCAGCAATTTTCCTGGTGTGTGAGGATTCCATCCCCTGTTGTTCATTTCAAATACCATCCCAACGAGGAATAAAATCTTTGTACTTCAGCTCACAAAGGTAGTAGGGTAAAGATCAACGGCAAACAATACTTTTAGGATCCTCCTTCATAATTTTCAACAATTCGAACACTGCTGAAAGCGTTTGTAATAGTAGTTAACCTGTGCAAACACTAAATAATTGTTTTTTTTTCATAAATTAATAATTAACCCACGTATTTCAATTTTTACTTTTGAATTTTAGTTTCGCATGATTTCGTCAGTTCGAAAACAAAAATAGTTGTTTTTAAAGCCAAGTGAGTGTAGTAAAAAATTTAATGTATTCATATATCTTATAGAATACATATGTCAAACATTACTGTTTTATATTCACTATTCCATTTGTTTAATAACGCGATTGTGTGGCGAAGAATGACTAATAACAACACGGTATCTCCAGCTCGTATTCTTCAAAGCGTCCTCTTTTTCATATCGGCCATCTGGTCACCTTACATAGGTTGGTTCTGGTTTGAACCCAAAACGAGAGTTCTGGACTATTGGCCCATAACGTCATAATACTGGAAGGTAGTGTGAAGGTGAACAAGCACATTAAAATTTATAGTCTAATCACCCATTACTTAGATGTTAGGTTTTTTTGTAAAACATTGCATCCCGGCGTCTATCCCGTAGGTTATGGGTGACACGCCGCATCTATAAGGGTGATACGACGTATGAAACCAGACTAAAAGTGATTTATCTACCAAGACAAATGTTCCAATTGTTTTCTGCAAACAACCTGTCGCATTATGGAAGTTGGGAAGAAATTAAGCTACGCATTCTTACTTTATATTTTTGTTTCTATTATTTGTCTAATGCCTACTGTAGAGTACCTACAACGTTACGATGTAAGAGAAAATTTAAAGTTAAAATATCATGGACTATGTTCAGCATCTATTTTAAGTGAAACATACAAGTTAGAAAATAAGACAGTAGCTATAAGCTAAGTTTAGATCATTTTTAGCAGAATTCAAAAATAGGCTTAGAAAACGAAAAACAAAAAGGAAGTCAATGAACTTAGGCTACGAAATGTCTCCTGCTTGTATTCTTGCAATTTGTTCTTTTAGCCTCTTTGGATCCCACTGTTCACAGGCTTTTCCTTGGTTACATACCGATATTTTCAATTAGGCCTAACATAAAAATAAAGATCAAAATTGCTACTTACTTAATTGTTGTATAAAATATTCACAACTAATTAAATAGGCACAAAATTTCAAACGTATAAACAAATGTGTTTAGTTTTAATATACACCATAACTTCTTTAACAATGCTTCATAATTCATCTCAAATCATAGGCATTAATTCATTTTTTGCGGCGTGTGTCCCTCATGAGAAAAGTGCGGTATGTGTACCGGATTTTATGCCGGCGTCTCTCCCCATTATCTAGGCTGAGATGCCGCACCTCGTTACCCGTTGACCTTGAGAACCAGGATGGTTAAACTAGACTGACAACATTTAAAACTGAACGTGTTGTTGCTGCAAACTCCACAAAATCATAATCTAGAACTTTACCGTCAAATACGAATTTACTGTAAGGTGAAAAAAAAACTTATGAAGGAAAAAATAAGACTTACCGAAGCTAATGCACCGTACAATTTTTAAAGGAAACACATACACATGCGACCACTTCACGTATTCTCTCACGTCTATTGCGCTCCTGCGTTTCGCATTCGACAGCACTCTGTCGCCAATGCGTAAAACTAGAGCGGGCGCAGTTTATGCCGTATGTGGCAACTGTCCCGGAATTACCCTAGATAACGACATTTTGAGAATCCTTGCAGCGCTACCTAGCTACAGAGGCGTGACCCTGATAAACTATCGGTCACAAGTATTTGACGATAGTTTTCCTGGCGATACATTTTCGAGATATTCTTTGTTCCTAATTTTGTAGGTTTAGAAATTATAGTTAAAAATATTAGTATAAGCCTCATATCGACTAAGAGCTAAAAATAACAGTTCCTGACTATTGTTATTTATTTAGGATTATGATATACTCGAAACCTAAGTAAAAAAAAACTGATCAATCAGCAGCAAAATGGCAAGGAATTCCACATTGCCTAGGAACATTTTTGTTAATTTCCTCGTTTGAGTAAAATGGCGAAGAGCGCTCTCTCTCTGCGATAAAGCAATTCAAAATCGTTTCTGCTTCGTTGACTGCTAGAAATTACGCAAAGCCCTTCATTGCATTCTCTCACGAGAAGGCGGTACATTCATCCTATTGATAGAGGTATACTTATTTGGCGACATGGTGACTGCCTAATATGGCCATCCAATATCTAAATTTTAGTTGATACGTGCTGAACTGAGCACCGTTTATTCCACATATTTGCGCCTTATCTGCTCATCTTAAAATAGGTTCGGTACGCCCTATGCTTTTTAAAGTAATCATATCTTATAATGGCTTTGAATGAGTCAGTGTGTGAATCGAAACTCCATTGATGTTATCACCGGAACTGCTACAGGGAACACTGAATTAGAATATTTTAAGATCCTAACGGAAGTGTGTGTGTGTGAAATCACATGCAATCTTCACTCTCAATTATATTAAGGAGACTTTTGCCATAATGTATAATAAATCTATGTTACAAAGACACTAATAAAATAATACACTTGCATTAGCTTGGTACACACTAAATCCAAAGAGCGGAATTTTCACTCTTTTTAGATGGAAAAGCGGGACCGCTCCTTTTCGAGCGGTTTCTAACAAAACATTATCGCGTTGGATGGAAAATGTACTCTTTCTAGATGGAATTTCGCTCCTTTCGATGTAATTTATTTTTTCACTCTTAAAAGAGCGGTTTTCTATTGAGTCGTCAAACGTGAAAGAGCGATTTCTCATCTTTTAAGAGTGATTTGGTGCTTCAATTTCTCATCGTTTAGGAGTGAATTTTCTCATCTTTGTAGATCGGTTTGAATTCCACTCGTTTTAGAGCGATTTGCAATGCATCATGGGCATGGCTACTAGTCAACATTGGTCTTCGCCATTTGTAAAAGCAAAGGTTATCGAAAGACTAAGCTATGCTGTGAAATTTATAGCGTTATGTATAGTTAAAAATGAGAAAACAAACTTTAAAACTTTTCTGTTAGTAAAATACACCAAAAAACGTCAGGAGTAAGATTTGTACGTACAAGAATTCTTTCAACGTTGTAATCAAGTACCTGACAAGACGAAAGAAATAATTCCGAGGACGTATTCTCGCAGTTGGACCCTTGGTTGAGGAGTTAACGCGTTGGATAGCTAATCGAACGGTATCGGGTTCAAATCTCCTTCAGGTTTAGTTTTATTTTACTCATTTTCATTCACAAGTACAGTACTTTTCTTTTTAGTACATATGAATTAATGCTCCCTTTCGCACTTTCGTACATTTTATTGCGTCGTTTTCATGTTCACAAGATGTAAATTGTATCTGAATAGATGGAAATTCATCTATACAAATACAATATCTAGGTTTCCATTGAAATGGACTAGCACAGATTTTCTCTCTTTTTTCGAGCGGAAATTTCTCATCTTTACTCCGATGAAAATTCGCTCTAAACGAGCGGTCACTCTTTCCGCTCGATTTGAGCGGAATCCACTCTTTTGATTTTAGTGTGTACGCACGCACCGACATGTGTGATAATTCCACATTAAAACCCCCAAATACATTTCCTGATGTTCAGGCTTAAATGAGTTTCTACAACGTATTTTATGAGATTTACCCAACTTTTTCAGAATCGTTAACTAATTTTCAAGATAAAAATACAAGTAATATTAATTACTTCTTTGATATATCATTCATATAGCTGTCATGTAATTATGCATATTACATTTTTTCATGAGATTATGTTTGTATAATTAAGATATCATGAATTGTTAAAACTAATGCAAATTATATGTTTTGCGAGTTTTCCAGTATAGTGTTTGGTGACTGCTTCTGAAGAATGGCTGCTTTTCCTTCACATCTTCAAACAAGTGAGTTGCTTAACACATCCACTCTTCCGTGGCCTTGGAATACTGCTTCAGTAATCTACCGAAAACAATTTTCTTCACCAGCTTTCAATCAGTGTGGACAGTATTTGATGCTGAAAAATACTGATAGAGCAACGAAGAATATTCACCAGAAATTATTCGGTTATACGAACAGCCATGATGTTTGTGTATTTTTCTTAAATGAAGATAAACATAAAATTTTATTCAGAATGTCCTTCAAGAGGAAGATAGAGGCATTAATAGATTGCTCGATATCGTAAATAAAAGATTATTTTGTCGTATTTTTTACTTTTGGAAATATAAGATTTATCTAAAAAGAAATTAATGATTTGCTTTCATTTCGCTTTTGTCTGTATTTAGAATATTCGCTAAACAGAAATAGCCAAACTACTGGCGAAAACTAAGAACATAACGCTTGTTTCCATGGTTATTAGATCCAAACCAGAAACGGAGCATAAATCAGAATCCATCATCCCCAGACAGCATATCAGGACGAACCACATCAGCATCACCACCGCCAAAGAAGTTTCATACGATCAGCGACTCAAAATCAGATAATTAATTCATGGACATCATTGACCAAAACGAACCAGTGAACACTCATAAAAAAACTTCCACTTCCTACTCGTTTCTGCTAACCGGATATGCTTCAAAATTTCAGATTCCAAAGATGCTACTAAATAAATTTTTAAAATATTTCCCTCGTCAAGCTATTTCAAGACTCATACCAACCAGAAACGGTATCATAGTGCAATCTTCTGATCAGCAACTCGCAACAAAAATCCGTAACACACAAGCTTTCTGATCTTTGGCCAAACTCCAAAACTTACTTGCCTAGATAATAAACCACTTAAACATCTACCACCCCCACGACGACCACCTATCTCTTGTCAATCGTGGTATTGATCCGACGATAAGTGAGTAGCATTAATTACTTCTAGCACATACTCACTAAATATTTACGTATCAAAACCAAGACAGGTACGACAAGTTACATGATTCGAGTACTCGCAAATCATCAGGAGACAACCAACAACTTACTTACCACAGGAGCTTACATCTACAACAGACGTTACAGAGTTGAACCATCTCACTCTCCGCCTCCAATACCTGTCCGTTGTGAACGTTGCCGGACCTACAATTTACACCATACCTCTGCCTGTTCTAACAACCCAACCTGTGCCTACTGTACTGGACCAAATAACACCAAGGACTGTAGCAAACTTCAACAACCTCCCAAATACAACCTGTTGAGAAAAGCAGCCTGCTTTCAGTTATAAATGTAAATGTCGCCCAGAACCAAACCCTGCTAACCCTGAACTTGTTGTATCTATCCGTCTTCCGAAAACAAACCTCCCACTACACCTGTTACATCAACGTCACAACCCATCACAGTTGCCCAGTTCCTGACTTCCATCACTGTTGCACTCCAAAACCTCTACCCCTTCCAATGCCCAGACACACTACAACACCGTCAATTCGTCTCCCGTACTGTTCTCCATAAGCCTATTCTGGTCCATATGTTCATATTCATACCAACCCACTGCAAACTAAAGTTTGAACTTGACATCGGCCGCTCATCACTTATCATTCACGACATCAATTGTCACCATTTTGGGCACAGCGTTTTCATCTTACCTGTCTTAACATCTAGCCCAGAGTAGCCCCTGGGCGAGAAGATTATCATGCATCTGTCCGTCCTAAATTTCTGTGACTTTTAGTCCACATCATGCTCATTTCCTCACCCTACCATTACTGATTGTATAACCTTAAATACTTATTATATGCGAAGCTTATAATGTCATGATTATGAAAATAAAGGATAATAAAATTTGGTTAAATCTTCCAGACCTCCTTTCATCCTACTCCTCTTACTCGAAATAAAGGGCGCTAGTTCCTTTAAAGGGCTAGCTAAAAATAGAACATGTAGAGGGGGATATTTATACTTATCGTCTGTTCAATAACTATTTTTATCTTTGCCGCCTGCGTTTATCTTTACTTCTTACTGGAAGGCTTTTCTGTGGTTGCAAAAAGGAGCAAAAGCACTGATGGGATCACGGATAAGGTTCTCTACTGTTCGTTAGAGGTGTTGTCCCACTACAGGTTAGACTTGGGGGCACGCAATACAGGGAGTTATTATTTATTTCGACATCCAGAACGAATTCACGAACGACTCTGAGAAGTATTTTGCTCTACTCCACAGCGACAACAAGGATAAGGACAAATACGAACCATTTTAATATATTATTTATACTATTTTAAAAAAATGCTCTGTTACAAATTTTTAATGCATATTTTCTCATCTTCATTCGTTATAAACGTAATTTTGAGTAAATTCCTTCTCACAATGTGAAAGTGTTTCTCTCAATTTCGAATAAATATTTTCTCATTTTATAACTCTCATAACGATTTTGAGTAATTACCCTCTCAAAACTTTGAGACCAGTGTTCTCAATTTCTATTGACTAACTATTTTCTCATTTTCGTAGTTCCGGAGCTATCTATTGAGTTATTACGTTCTCAACATTTTGAACATATACCTCATCACGTTTGAGTATATTTCTTCTCATTTCTGGAAAATAGTCCCAAATTTTCTCACTTTTGAACAGAAATTTAAACTCATTTTATAATAGTTATCTGAGAAATATTTTATCATTTTTCTAGCACCATCACGTGTTCAAAATTTAGCAAAATTTGGTCGAAGTCGGATTCTGCACAAACTTTTCTCAAATTCGAGATTCTTTTTCGTTTTGTAATAAACATTTTTAACAGTGTTTGTTCTGTGATCTGGGCATTTGGTAAATATTGTTGCAGTGCTTTGTAATTCATCCTGGTGAATATTTCTAATTTAGAACATGGGAGATGACTTCAAGTAACTCGAAGAAGAGCAAGTTCAGCATTACACCAAGACGGTAAAAGGCCAAGCACAGTAAGTACTCACATTTCATGAAAAACCTTTTGACATAGAAGTAATAAAAGATGTTCTTATTCCATGAATAATTCAAAGAATTCATATCGCGAGACGGTGGGTTAGATGTATTGGACATCACGACAATTCGGCCATCATATTTCATAGTCAAATGCATGACTTTTGATTTCAGTTCAGCGTTTGACAATGTAAATTACCGTCTATTGGAACCCCACAAGTTACCGACGGTTACTTATTTTGGGCGGTCAAAATTACGGAACTACAACATGCCTCGAATCTATATGCGTGCTAACCTGTAAATTCCAATCTGCCTTACTAAATTCTCATGAATAAGTAGAAAAGATCTTGAACTTATAAAATGTATCAAAATTGATAAGCTCAAGGCATAAAAAAGGAACTGGAATCAAAATTCTAAATGCCATTCAAAAATCTATCACTGGTAACTAAATACTACACACAATATACACCAATCGGTTACTCCTCTAGTATTAAAACAGATCAAGGGTTCAATGGTTAACGAGGATTCTATCATTAAACGGTTCCTATAGGTTTTGTTATTAACTTTACACAATATTTGTTATTTTAAGATCAAAAATGTGCTTGAACAAATTCAACACATCACAGAAAAAAATATCTATATTGAATTCAGAGCTACAGTCACAAGATATTATAGTTCAGGAAGTGAGTAAACTTATTCCGGAGGGAGCAGTTCTCTCTGTATAGAGACGTCTTTGACGGTAACAGAAGTGATCATCTTTTGTGGTTTACTACTAGTCGACTGTTTGCTGATCGTTTTATCCTTTGCCGAAAAGGGAAAGAAACACGTTTTGTGCCGCTATTGAACTATAGAATTGCTGGGGTTGAGATCAGAAGATAGTGGTGGCCAAACATTTAGAAACAAGTTACAAGTGACTGGACTTGCAACTTATGCGTTTCTGAGGAACTGTTTCACCTGAAAATCGATCCCAATCCTGCATGAAAGCAGTTGTATCAATATTACCTCTGTCCTGCAAAGTGGGAATAATATGTTGGCGAAGAAAATAGTATATAATTTTCAAATGCTTGGCCACTCCGATCTCCTGATCTCAACACACATCAATTTCTAGTTATATACGCGAAAAAGAACATACTGCACTTAATTTGTAAAATGTATGATATGTTCATATAATGCTTGTAAAGCGTCTGTAAAGTGTAAGCACACTTTGAAAGCCTTTAATTGAAATTGCGTTTTCAATATTTCTCTTACACATGTCGTTAATCACATTCCCATAATGTTTCACGTTGTCTGATTGATCGTTTACTATCTAAAACCAAATAAACAGCGAAACTTTAATTATAACTACTGTATGTTAAAACAAACACAAAATGTGTTGCGGATGGAGTTCCCACTGTCTTTATTACGTCATTTTATAGGAAATTCAATGATGTTTCCAATGGTGTCAGTTCATTTGCATCTATGTTCGTCGTGAGATATTCACAGTGTATGTTGCAAGGTCAACACCATTACTTATAATGAGTCATGTAAAAAAAAATATTCTAGATGGACCTCCGTCCAAAAGCCCACAATTTTTATTATATTGTTCTATAGAAAAGTTTCTGCTTGTTCAAATCCAACATCTGTATCTGGTGTTTCTTCTATGTTACAAGGTCAACGGCTTCGTTATATATGAAATTTTGATCTCTTTACACTGGTTCAAGTCCAATATCTGCATTCGGTGTTTTTCTCCTGAGATATTCATGATGTTATATTGTAAAGTTAATGTAATCAGTAATTACATATAAATAATGACATAAAACAAAAAAAAAAAAACATGCTTTGGAGGTAGACTTCCCACCAAGAACCCACTATTTTTATTACACCATTCTGTAGATTTTTTTTTAATGGTGTTAGTTTGATGTCTGTATCTGGTGTTCTTCCTGACATATTCAAGTTATTATAATGCTGAAGAAGGTTACATATTTGTTATTCCACTGGTTTTCGTCTTAATTGAGTTTACCGACATCGCCGTACTGCCTGGTAGAGCTTTGAAATAAAAGGGCGTAACTGTCATCGTTCAGGCACTTATGTTCGATGACGGCCATAGATGTTGGCTACTATTCGAACTAAAATCTAATGTTTCGGCATAAGGGTTTTTTAAATAAATAATATGCAAGAAGTTTCATTTCAGAGAGTCGACGTACCCTTAAGTTACTCTAAGCAAAAGCTATCCTAGCTAATGAAATTAACTGAAGGTACTTCACTGAACATTTCAATAAATTCAAAGAAAACAGTCTTGGCAAACACGCGATCTCTAGAAGCAATAAATAGCTCTAATTTATAGGAAGGTTAATGTTAATTCCTAACATTCATCTTGAAGTGACGTTTAGTTTTCATCCTAATTACATTGTCCTTTCTTTGCTTACCAACACAAATATATTGAGAATACAAGATTAAAATGTGAAAATAAATGAATTATTGTTCTGGCTCAGAACTAAATATCTAATATTTTTGCTTTATAATATTAAAAGATGAAATAATCTTCCTTAAGTTCAATGTTTGAAGAAAACACGCTGAGGTTTAAACAATTCAAACGCTGTTATCACCGGGATGTAATATGATACATAACAGGAGGAAGAACCCACAAAAATTATAATGTCGTTATAAATAAAGTTACTTTTTACCCAGATATGAAAGTTAAATGAAAATAATTCCAACTTCTAATAAAAAAAAGGAACATGCTGCCATCTGTTGGAAAAGAAGGTCAACATGAACATTAATTTCCATTTATGGTTCAACACACTAAACCTCTTTTATCCGGATCTTCGTTAACCGGACAGTTCGATTTCTTTCAGTCTGGAAATCGAACATGCAACACACTAAAAAACTCATTTAACTATTATATCAACTTGAATTAAAACGACATAGGAAATTCAACAATATTTATGGAGTTCGTTATAATGTCGGATCTCTACTAGTCTAAGAGACTTACGAAAAGTCATCCAGTGGAGGACCTGTAAAAAATAACAGTAAAGGAGACACGAAAAGTCGTTCACGACAGAGCATCTTTTTCACAAAATGTGAAGAAGTTTATTTCCTAATTCCAACTAACTGAAGTCGTTTAGCACATCTTAATCATTAACAACAAAATGCAATGAAAGTTCAAGTTATATTTTTAGGTAAAAATGTCGTGCTCAAACTGTCATAGAAATCTTGTGGTGTACAGCAAAGTAAGTTGAATGAAATATGAAGAAATAAACTTAGATTGGCTTGACATTAATCGCACGATTAATAATTTACCTGTTAATACGTCATGATCCGCCTAGTTTCCAATACAATGTAGTTCTTAAAGTGGGAAAGAATAAAAAAGCTACCTTTACTGCGAGGTCGTAGAGCTGACAACTCTACACCGCTAAAACATGTCAGGAAATAGTAACAGATGGTTCATGGATTCTCCTGGGGTAAAATATTCCGGAGGTAAACTAGTCCCTCATTCGGATCTCCGGGCTGGGACTGCTTCAGGGGGCTCTATGAACAGGATTAAGAAAGACCTTAGAATAGGAACGTGGAACGTACGAACATTATACCAAACGGGCGCTGTTCAGGTGGCAGTACACGAGACCGTGAAGTACGAGCTAGACATATTAGCGATACAAGAAGTTCGGTGGGAGGGTCAAGATAGTATCCCACAGGGCAAGTACACTTTCTACTACGGGGGAACACAGTCTCACGATTTCGCAACAGGGTTCCTCATTAAGAACAGTATCCTTCAGGCGGTTCAGAATATAGAGTTCGTAAACGAAAGACTATCGTACGTTACGATACGTACTCGATGGGGCAACACGGTTTTATTAAACGTCTATGCTCCGACCGAGGTGGCTACTGATAACGACAAAGATATATTCTACGATGAGCTAGAAAGGTTGTTTGACCGATTACCGAAGTATAATTCGAAAATTGTGTTGGGTGATTTCAATGCAAAGGTAGGGAGGGAAGAAAAATATAGACCTACTATAGGCAAATACAGTCTTCACGAAAAGACCAACAACAATGGAGAAAGACTGATAACTTTCGCGATTTCGAAAAACTTACTGGTGAAGAGCACGTACTTTGAACACAAAGACATACACAAATACACATGGGTATCTCCGGACGGCAAAACTCTCAACCAGATCGATCACGTATTAGTAGACAGACGATGACACACCAACATAATGGACGTTAGGTCGTACAGAGGAGCGGAAGGTGACACCGACCATCAATTAGTGATCACAAAAGTAAGGGAAAAGTTATGCATCGCGAACAGAGAAAGCAAGGGATCAAAACAACTGAAATTCGAAGTGAAACGATTAAATAATCCGAGCATAAGAGCAGATTACCAACTCGAACTCTCAAATAGGTTCGAAATCCTAGCCGACTCGAGTAATAATAATGATGATATTAATAATGAAATTGATGTAAGTAGATTGTGGGAGGCAATTCGAGAACCAATTAAGAGCGCAGCGAAGGAACGCGTAGGTGAGAAGAAACAACAGAAAAACAAATCTTGGCTTGATGAAAAATGCATTAAACTTCATGAGGAACGAAAACAAGCAAGGCAACGATGGCTAAGTAATAAAAGCGAAGCAAATACCAACCACTACAGTAACGCAAAACGAAACGCCACACTAGGGTTCAGAAACAAAAAGCGAGAATATCTGACGCAGAAGATTCAGGAGATTGAGGAAAACGGGAAGACAAATAACATACGAGATCTATACAAAGGGGTAAACTCGTTAAGAAAAGGTTACCAGCCGAGGTTAGGAATGATTAGAAATGAACGTGGAGATCTTCAGGCGGATCCGACTAAAATTGTCGATGTGTGGAAAAGTTATTTCGACAAACTTCTTAATGTACACAGCGGGGAACAAACAGAGGAATTTGAAATCCATACCGCAGAACCGTGGATTCCCGAACCTAGCGAGATCGAGATCCAAATGTCGGTTAAAAAATTGAAAAATTTCAAATCACCAGGAATAGACAATATTCCAGCCGAATTAATTAAAACAGGAGGAACGGCACTAATCAAGGAACTACATAAATTGATAAGTGCTATATGGAGAAAGGAGGAGCTCGCAAAGGAATGGAAAACATCAATAATTGTTCGGATTTACAAAAAAGGCGATAAGTCGGAATGCAATAATTACCGCGGAATCTCGTTACTTCCAAATTGTTACAAGGTATTAAGTAATATTCTGTTAACACGTCTAAATGTATACGTAGATGAAATAATTGGAGATCACCAATGTGGATTTAGAAGAAATAGATCCACGTTGGACCAGATTTTTGCTTTGA
>JAGDQP010041402.1:5455-16919 GCA_022664845.1 Lepisma saccharinum | reverse complement strand
ACGTTCATATTCCATGAGCACTTACCACGAAATAACGGCGTCGCTTATTGCTTGCGTTATATACGTACATTCCAATATTTTTCGTTTCACCGGAGCAAAACACGAAAACAGCCGGGACGCTGGGACATCTACTCAAAACCAGGACTGTCTCGGTCAAAACCGGAACGTCTGGCAAGCCTATGTCTAACAAATTGAGTATCAATAATCAGTGTAATTATTAATTCATATTTTGAATGCACTCTTGTCTCGTGAGACATGGCTGCTAGCCCCTTGAGCCTGAATGATGGTAGAACTGGAGGATTTGGTTTGTAATATTGGCTGTAGATTATGGTAGGTTTGCTTTATTCGCGTTGTTATTCAAAATTAGTAGTTCTATCAATTCGATGTAACAGGCTGAATTGGATTGTTTATACATGGAAGCAGTTGACTTGGATTGTTTTGGGTTAGAGCCAAGAAGCTACTATTATGAACTTCTTTGGAAGATTTAGTGTATTAGATATTCATTTCTAAGGTACAATTTCAAAATCTAAATTTTCGTTTATGTTTACTTAAATTCTTCTCTTGCTCTCTTCAAATGTTTAGAATCACGGTGGCTCAGTGGTAGAGTGTTCACCTTTGGTGCGTGGGGGTCCTCGGCTTGATCCTGACTAATTCCATTTCGGCTTTATGGCGGACAAATACCGCGTGTGTGTTTTTTCCTGGACTTCTCCTATTTCCTCCCACTTTCTTCATTAGATCAATTCTTCCATTATCCATCGATCCGGTCATGAGTCAAGAATTGCCTAAAGAACTTAACTAAACTTCAAATTCTTCAAATGTTTATTGACTAACACTTGATCTTTAAGCTCCAATAAAGATGAAAAACGCAGTTGGCAACACTGAGCTTCCCCTTTCCATGAAGGCAATTTGCTACTAAAGGTGGCTATCCTCCTCTCGCTCTCCGCTCTCTCATTTTACGAGTATTCTGTCACATTTTGCTGCGTGTTTATGGCTTCTTACATTCCACCTCCTTCCAATGCGTTTATTCGTTCCACCATCGTCCTCTCCTTATCCTCAACTTCTTTCACATCCGCATTCAAGTAAAATACAACTTAAAAATACAAGAAAAAAAAAATGATTATTAAATTTTTAAATGATTTTTAAACTGAAAATACCTCTGTATTCTTTATGCAAATTAATTTCACTTATTTGTAGACTCAAGAAATTTATCAATAATAGAGAGAATGTTTATATGTGGCAGAAAATGCATAATTACTTGACAATTCAAAAGTCTAGAAAGAAACGAACACGTTGGGCTAGATAATTTTCTTTATATGGAATAAATTCTATACTTCTTGGAGATTAATTCAAACACAAATGTACTCAATTACAAACTGATCTTGGCGTTCAAATCAAATACAAGGTGATACTACCAAAAAGTAATGTCTTTTAAGTGGTAACGCTACGCTAAATAGCATTGGAGTCTTTTACTGAAATGTTACATCACACACAACAAGTCGTCCTGTCTAATACTCTCAATTTGTCTCCATGCACTGCTTCAGGTCCTCTATGGTTGCTGGTTTTGTCCGGTAAACGGCTTCTTTCACCCACCCACCTTTCCGTCCTAAAAAAAAGTTAGGAGAGCTAAGGTCAAGAGATGATGGAGGCATATTCAGATTGCCAAATTGAGCAAAATGCACCATAGAAACAGTTGGTGACGAGCTGACATACTCAAAAAGAGTTGTATGTGCTCTGGCACTGCCTTTGTAAACCATACAGCGTTTAGGTTAACGATTTTCGGGGCAGAGAATTCATTGATCATGGCAGTGCAGACTTCTGCATTCATTGCAACGGGCCAGCCATTGTTATCTTCAAAGAACTACGGCCCAATAACGGAGGAAGACGAGACAGAACACCAGACAGTCACTTTGAGCTCTGGTGACGTTCATGGGAATTTTACCCCATCAAGAACAGTTAGATGGCTGTAACTGACTGTGTTTTGAAAAACAGCTCTACTGCAGGGACACGCTCTTAAATCAGCAAAAGCTAACTAAACTCCACGCTGGTACCCGTGACGTTAGTCAGGGACTGTCAGTATTCCCAACTCCCACTGCCAAAAAACCGTCAGCTAATTACGCCCATTCCTGTATATACAATTGGTGCTCTTTAATCCGGCATTATTCGGGTCGGCACATTCTGTAATTCGGCACCTATCGAGCCGCTCGCGTTCGGATTTTTTCGGGTGGATTCGTTATTAAATGTCATGTCATGTTATTAGTATGCGTTATTTAGTTTTGCCAAATCTAAAAGGTGAAATGAAAATTTGAAATTTCGGACGCCAGGATAGTGAGAAGCAAGGAAAGAAGTTTCAGATTTTTTAAACGCTCCTAGGAAATTATGACGTACGCAGAGCTCACGAGTTTTGAAATGTAAATTCCTGGTAACTTTTAAAGGAGTCAAATATCAGGTCACGTGATTGGTATAAAAAGGGCGCACAAAGCTGTGATTTCCGAAATTTTGTCAAGGTCGGGTTGTAAGGAAGGGTATCTCCGATTCCCCAAAACTGTCTCAACGAGAAGGAAATAATGGTGAAATTTGTGATCTCCCCATATATAATAGATTTTATTTTCCCGAGTGCCCCATTTTTATTAAAATCCTCTAAAATTAATTTTATTTTTAAATAAAAAACCATTAGTTCCAGGATAGTAACAGAAATGATTGTCTCATCTGATTTTCAGACATTAATTGTTTCTTTTGAATCACTTAATTGGCCTTTACGCATCTCAGACTCAGATCGGGATAGGGAAGGAAAATGAATATCGAAAGATAGTCAGGCAGGGCCTAATCTGTAGGTACCATCTAAGCATTTGCCCGGTATGACTGGGAAAACTCCAGTGAACATCGAGAGGAGCTGAACAAGGTAAGATGGGAAGGAGCATGATGGCAGTGTTGCCATAACATGACAAAAATTCTCTCTTTGAGAGATTTATAATTTTTTCCCATTGGCCCAGGATAGTGACAAAAAATGGGACAGACTCGTTCTTTACCTTTACTTCTTTCTGGTGGAAATAAGTCTTTTTTATCCCCTGCAAAGAAGTTCATTATGTTCATGTATAAACACATAGCTTATGCAGAACGCCATAATCTGAAAAACATATTGCAATGCAAACGAACTTAGTGACATTTGCAACCCGCTCCCAGTTCCCTCCTGACTACACATTGCCACATTAAATAAATAATCAAAGCATTCCTTTTACTAAGCGCTGTCATGTGTATAGTTTTTCCCGAGCCGGTAGTCATACGGTTTGGGGTGATAAGCCAGCGACTCGAAGGTCCTGGGTTTGAATCCCGGCTGGGACATGGATATTTGTTTCTGGATTTTAGAGACTTAACAGCTGATGAACTTGAGACAGGTCGAAGTCATTAGTTACTAAAATAGCCCAAAAATATAAAAAATATTTTACAATATGAATAGTTTAATTTGAGAAGTGTGTATCGCTCAAATTTGCCTTACATGACTCTGGAACTAATTTTCGGTTTTTACTGTAGTTACATTTCGAAGTTAAATAAAAAATAAATATGGCTTTTCTTTAAGTACATATTTATTGCATTGAGGGTTAATCCTATATTAGCAAATACATGAACCTCAATGGTATTTATCCAGATATCAATGAAATGCTACGTGACGTAAGTTCATGGAATTTAGGCTATGCTACTACCTAAATGTAGGAGAATTATATATTGGTAACAATATAGTATCTTTTTCATCTGAAAGTAGCAGTTCTGCCCAGTTATATTTATAGTTTCTTCAACTCGGGTATTCAAGACAGCCTGGAAGTTATATATTTTTTTAAAATATCTATTACATAAAATATAAATAGATATGTAATTGTAATTAGCAGCCAAATAAACCTTAGAATTGAAATTTTAAACTACTACGTACCCTTCAAGGTTATATTCACACAAGTATCGTCGTTAAAACGAGCCATGGCTGTAAAAAGCAGACAACGCTGTCTGTTTTATTTTTTTTTTCTAGTTTCATTATTTTGTACTTTTTGGTTGAAAGAAACAACTAACTCATTTTCATATTTTTTTTTCGCTTTTTTATTTTTCCTGAAATGCTTCTGGCCACTCTGTTGGTAATTCCTTTGAATGATTTTAAAGGCGTTGATGCAGAGTAAAGAGAAGCATTAAAAAGGGGAAAATGAAAGAATGAGTGAATAATAAGAGAGAGAGAGAGAGTGGAGGGAGAGGGAGAAAAGCAAGAAAAAACTAGAAAAAGTCTTGTTTGCAATAAAATCCATTGTCTTAGAGAGCGTAAGAAGCAACTGCGTTATGCGACGTTAATAAAGCGTGGTGAAATGGGTCGCCATAAAGTCTGGGAAGCTTGGTAAACTGGTAAGAGATAAATATAATATTTTTTATAGAAGGAAAATTTACCCGTTTGGTGACCATTCTTTGAGAATTAAGACTCGTTCGTACGGCATAAATGAACACATTTTAATGCTTCTTTCTTTTTGGTATTCGTAATATTCTGTCTATGTCTTTGGCGGTAAGAAAAGGACAAAATTGATATTGAAATATCTTCATTAAAACCTGGACGTTCTTCTTGCCAGTTGCTACTCATTTACGTAGAAGGACTGTCAGACTGAAACATGACCTGATATCACAAAACAAGAGAAACTTGCTGACAAGACAAGGGTGAAAAGATAAAATCAGATGACATTGCATTTTCGATATTATATCAGCGTCTTCGTCAGACTAAACACATCTGAAACTACCACTTACTGGTCATTTAGCTAAATACTTAAGGAGACTATTCTATCCGCCAATCGCGTGTGTCATTTGATTAACACTTTTGTACAGTGTTGTCAGATTCCCGTCGCAATATTTCCCTCAAACTACTGAAAAATTTCCCGATTATTTTTTTAAATTCCCAGATTCTAAGTTTTCGTTAAAAGATAATGTTTTTTTAAATGTGCCAAAAAGATGCAACAAAATTTCCCGATTTTTAATTTTTTTTCCCACTTTCACCTTAGTACGATTTTTTTTTATTTTTAATTTTTTTTAGAAAAAAAAATGTTTTTGAAAAGGTTTTTAATTTTGTTTTTCGGCTATTTCAGTGTTCGGATTCTTTTTTCTACTCTATATAATGTAAGCTGATGTTTGCTACCCACATTCTTAAATTTTCTGCAACGAGTGAAACGCAACATCGTTGCTGGTTAAGATTTATTTGAGGATAACACTAAAAAAATAAAGTATGCTTTTAAAATATATAGAAATATATGAAAGTAACAATGGAATATTGTATTGTCACCCGACAAATGTCACTGTTCAAATTTTCATGATTATATGACGTCTGGAAATAAGGGATTAAGGACATAATGAACCATTGTGAACTAAAGAAAGATCTGTAAAAATATAAGAAAAGTAATCCAACAAATAAAAACTGTTGCTTAACTTTTCAGTAACGTTTTTAATTTAACGATCCACAGCCTGACAAGTGGTCAATTTTTGCGACAATCTAATTTCCGTCATCGTTGTCTGGAAACTCTCAGGGATAAAAGAAACGTTAAGTACTTAGTTAAAGTGATATCAGTCTGAATAGAACATTTAAACCAGAGTTAATGGCTATTCTAACCATCAACAAGTAATGAAATTTTCTTTTGCCCTGGAAGCATTCTTCTTGAGCTCTTAAAGCTTTGAAGAACTTACACATCACGTACATTCGTTAGATGTATAGAAACCAAAACTGTTTTTTTTTTTACCTGTATGAACTGGAGATCAAATCGTTTTAATATTCAGAGTGCTTCCCATTAAATGTGCTTTTGTCTATCATGAATCTACCTGCGGTGATGCACTAACATAAGTGGTAAATATGTATAATAAGGTTCAGACGTCGTTATTTTCTCAAGGGAAGTAAATATTACAGTCTCATAGAAACTTTTATGATCTGTTTACTCATGAAAACAAAGTTTGAAAATAAGATCACTAGATTTCTTTTTCTTGTTTTCCGGATTTTACACGTTGTGGAGTTACTAACCTTAGCAATCATTCCTCTGAGGAAGGAAACGTCTACGAGTACGAAAGTTTATCCATACTAAGATGGAAACAAAACTCAACAGTTTTAAATTTATTGTCAACATTAAGTAAGCGTAAAGAAAACAAAAGTTACGGTAGCTGCGACAAATGGAATCGCAGCAAACTTCATAACTATAGTAGAAACAAGTTATAGTGTTGCTATTCTAGAAATAATCATGAAGACTCTGATCCTTGAGAACATCTCAGGCACCAGGCATTTTATTTTAATAAAATTGGTTGGCAACACTGTCGACTGGAGTGCTCAAAGACCGGAACACTAATAGTATTTTCTACTGTGTCGAATAATGTTTATGCTAAGTGTGGTTTAGATAAGTCTAACGATATGGAAGAAAATTAAATAAATCAATATTGAATTATTAAACCGGTTAGCAACACTGAAAACTGCAGTGTCTGATCAAGACGGTTCCATAAACACTTAGATAGTCAAGCTAAAAACTCTCTAATGATACCACGACGACCACATCAATACACTTTGAGGTTCATAAGATATATTTTTGGACACAGATTGGCAACACTGTACTTTTTTATTGTGTCGAATATTGTTTGTGACAAGTTTGGTGTTGCTACATCAATGGAAGCAATTCGAAGAAAATAATTTTATTGAAAATGGGTTGGCAACACTGAGAGTTGGGTGCTTGGGAGACGGGAACCCGTACAGTTATTTCTTATTCTGTCTAATAATGTTTATTCCGAATTTGGTGCAGATGAATCTAACGGAATGGAAAGATTTTTAACAGTTGCATTTTAATAAATGAGTTGGCAACACTGAACCACTGCACTGTTCTGGTGGTTTTGAGTTGGTTCTTAAGATTTATTTTCTGAACACGGATAGACGAACGGACTGAGCGGAATTATAAAGTCTCTTTTTTATATCTTCGCTATCAAGGGAGCTAAAGAAAGAAAAAAGAAACACGTATTTCAGATTTAAGTATTAGCGAAATATTATAAGTGACGATGTGGAATGTAAAAAAAAATGTAAGAATAATAACGGCGCAATGAGGACTTTTCCTTTGGGTGGTGGAAAAAAGATTTGAGGAACATATCCATGAAATATTCTGTGTAAAATATTATGTTAAATGGAGACAAAATGTTGATTCTATAAAAAGTAAAAGGAAACGAGGAACCTTCCAAAAGTGAAGCTGGAGGAGAATGAAAAAAGTGAGCTGGCTACAGAAGATGTGAATTATGATGTATTATGGAGTCTGAACAATTTAATGAAATATGGTTAAACTATGATGAAAGAATGGAACGGAAGATTCATTGAGATTTCTGTATTGTCTGCAATTCTAGTGGTTGCTCTTGTCATGTATTGATGTTTAAAACACTATGCTGATGGATGATGCTGACCCACACAACATGCAACTTATAAGAAGCTTACGATAAGTTTGATTTTCGCTTGCTTAGTTACGATTGAATTAACCAAGCTTGATTCATGTTTGAAATTGACTGCTGCATGAAGGCTACCCCTTTTTCTTTCCACATATCTCGGTCTGATGCTATCCTCATCCATGTAACTCCTGAAAAACGCTTGATTTCATCTACCCATCTAGCATTTTGAAGTCGTCTCGGTCGTTTCTTTTCTCTAGGAATCCACTGTAGTACATTTGTCGTCCACCTTCCATCTGTTCGTCTAGCTATGTGACCGGCCCATCTCCACTTCATCTTTTTCGCAGTCTTGATTACATCCTCTATCTTTGTTTGTGCGCGAATCCATTCATTTGTATTCCTGTCCCTCCTGGTTATTCCTAGCATGCATCTCTCCATTGCTCTTTGTGTGACTCTCAATCTTTGAGTCGTTTGCGCATTCAATGTCCAAGCTTCGCAGCCGTACGTCATCACAGGTAAGACACATTGATTATAAACTTTACGATTCAGACACATTGGAAGTTTGCTTTTGAAAATAAAGTGTAGTCTTCCAAAAGAACTGCACGCCATTTTACATCTTCTATTTATTTCATCAGTCAACTTTGCATTCAAAGTTTTGAGCTGGCCTAGGTAAACATACTCATCAACTATGCCTATTGTCTCTCCGTTAATCTTCACTTCCTCCTTTGCAAGATATTGATTTACATCACTTTTGTTTTACTTAAATTCATTTTAAGTTCTATTTTCCTACTCTCATTACACAGCTCTTCCATTCTAGTTTGTAGTTCTTCTGCACTTGAAGCAAACAGAACTATATCATCAGAGAATCGTAGGTGATGAAGATGTTCGCTATTGATCTTTATTCCAACTTCATCCCAGTTTAAATTCTGGAACACTCTCTCCAAACAGTGTTGGAGAAATTGAATCTCCTTTCCAACTTTAACATTTTTACTTTCTTAACATAGTCAATTGTTACTGTGCAAGCTTAATTTAAGCTCGTAGACTTGCCATAACAAGCATGATCTAAGCTTTCACATTAACATAGCAAGCCTACTACAAGCTTGAATTAAGTTTACTGTACTGCAGGATATTCCTCTATGATGTGCTACAGCAATAGACATTGTACTTTCAATTGATTCGCTGAGGAAAGAAAGCAATGGCAAATGGATTTCGAAAGGGATGATATAGATAATATTCTAAAAGAAGGAATTCTCAAGAGATAACCAATAGTGCATTGGAAGAAAATAGTAGCTTAAGGTGCAAAATCTAGATAATACAATGGATGAGAAAAATAATAATCGTATCAACAGTTTCGTAGATATGCAAACACTACAATGAGTCAAACGCAGCATCGTTGTGTGTTAGTATTTATTTTAGGATAAAGAAGTACTTACTAAAAATTAAAAACATGCTTTTAAAATATATAAAAGTAACAATGGAATATTGTATTATCATCCGACTTACGTCGCTGTGCAAATTGCATCATTGTACAAGTTGGGGGAAATAGTTAAATTAACGTTGCAAGATTTGAGGACATGACGAACCATTGTGAATTAAAGAAAAGGATGTAAAAATAAAGGGAAATGGAAAATTGAACTACTTGAACTATTGAGAATTTACCAGAGGTTTAATTTGAAAGTGAAGAGACCAGAGGATCCTGAAGTTGCAATGGTGTATGATATATCGATGTAATTATTCGCAAGTCAGAGTATTTTGAACATGATCGAGTTTTAAATTGCTTGATCTACTCTGGTATATTGGACAAAGTCAAATATGCAACCT
This sequence comes from Lepisma saccharinum, assembly GCA_022664845.1. Classification (NCBI taxonomy): domain Eukaryota; kingdom Metazoa; phylum Arthropoda; class Insecta; order Zygentoma; family Lepismatidae; genus Lepisma; species Lepisma saccharinum. The sequence continues at coordinate 7,691 of JAGDQP010041402.1, read as the reverse complement.
TATCGAACGGATCTATAGATTTGTGCAATTATTAATGAAACCAGAAAGAACTTAACCAATCATTTATGATAGGATTTTTGAACCGAAACCAATGCAATCGCCGTTCGATAATTCATATCATTATATAATCACAAATATTATAGGCTAATCTTTGAATTATGTATATGTATTGAATAATAATTATGACATCGCCTTAATGTTTTAATACAGATTAAAGCCGGATGAACTTTAATTTAAATTATAAATTATAACAAATGTATCTGAAAGAATATGAATGTGCAATTCGCGTTGTTCTACTGTATTTCTTATGTGATATTGAACTGTTAAAGCAGACCTACACTGACAGCTCACACATTGTGCAGATTTTGTAAATTGTAAACATTGCTCTGGGAAATGAAACTGAATTTTAGTGTATATACATATATCACAATAGCCGCAACATTCCCAATTCTCCCTCCTCTTTCCACCTTTCTCTTTCATGTGCTTGGTAGTAAAATTTTCATTACGTACCTGCAGTGTTCTGTCGATAAATGCGTTACATTGTTTATGACTAAAAATAGTTCCGTTTTTTTTGGCTGTCGTTAATAATTGTTCTGTTCCGTTTCCATTTTTGCTTGTACATATTTAAGTTGTAAAACTCATATTCGTTTCGTTTATTTAGTCCCCAGATAATATTAACATCAATTGATTCTCAGTAACTCTCTCAACAATGTCATTGTTACAACTTAACCTCAAAATTAATACATTTGATTCTTTTTAATATTTTAGAAAGTTTATTAATTAATTTTATTCTTCATCAGGAAGTACTGTGAATACTAATGCCTGTTCTTCTGTTTGTCGACAACTGTCAACTCAGGAAATTCAAGTGCTGTGAAGGTGTTTTAGGTGTCGTTAAAAACGTCTCGGCGAGGCGAGTTCAAACCTGTATAGATCAAACACAGCGCATGGTGGGTCCGGAGATGGGAGCAATTTGTAATTTAAAAACTACAAGGGATAGGAAGGTGGTTGAGGTGTTGTTGAATAGGTCTCGGCGAGGAGAGTTCCAACCGATCATTCATTCTTTTCTACTGATGAAAAGTAGTTCATATTTACAGAATTAATATTTCTGAGCTTTTCTAAAAATGGCAAATTACTTTAAAAAGAATTAAATTATTTATTTAATTAATTGTCAGCGTAATATTCTTTACTTGTAGTTGCTTTGCTTATACATAGTTCAGACGCAATTATTATTCATATATACGTGCGCCACGTAAAATGTTCACCCTATGACACACACTTTTCTTCTGAAGTCATAATGATTAAAATAAATATTTAGTTCAAAATTCTTGAATATCATTCAGTATGATATCTTAAAGTCTTAGATATGGCAAAGTTTTCAGCTTTAAAATTGATTAAGCTGTAATTTAAATTGTATTGCTAAATATTCAAATTTCCAAAAGGGTGAGTTTATATAGGAAATATCGGAGGTGACATCAGATTTCCAAAAGGGTAAGTTTATATAGGATATTGGAGGTGACATAGGTAAAAATTATTTATACAAAATGAGGTACTCACACAACACGAGGGCCATCACAAGACAAAGAGAATCCAGTGCGATATTCCGACGATACTACCAACCACGCACCCTAGTAGTTAATGAATAGCGACAAATTAGTGCTGGTGATCATAAAGTTGACCGTATATACTACAAACAATGCAATTGCTCTTACCGCCCATTAAATTCAGAAACAATGCAAATTTAGGTGTAGTCACATCTTGCTCTTTTTATTTTCAAAATGCCGGACTTTTCAAGAAAACGACAAATGCCGACCTGGCATTTCTAAAAAGGTTAAACTGCCGGATATATCCGGTAACCCTATACACATATATATTAGAGTTTCTTCCTGTTTGGTTTGTGGTAATGTCAATTCCCTATTTAAATTACTTTTGTTCATTTCTGATGAGTTGTTAGGATTGCCTGTAGAAGTACACTCTTGTACAGGGTTACTAATTATTTATGCTTTAATTTCATTTGTGCATACATTTTCCATTTCAAAAAGCTATGTATAAGATTTGATAACTGTCTATTGTTTTTTAACTGTGCCCTAGATAGTCTTCCACATAATACCTTTCCAAATAAGACAAGGTAGTACCGTTTGTTTTCCATAGAAAGGTTTGGAATATTGTTCACACACCTACATGGACGGCACAATAATAATAATAATAATAATAATAATAATAATAATAATAATAATAA
>JAGDQP010041401.1:0-16919 GCA_022664845.1 Lepisma saccharinum | reverse complement strand
TCCTTTAGTGTAGATAAAGTAAAACGAATCCCTACAAATATTGATACAATTATTACTTAAGTGGTAATCTCATTATCATATACTTCACAATAAAATTTGTTCGTAAAAAAAACTACTCTTATTTTTAATTTTAATATAAAATTTACGTTTTCGTTTTCTTTATTATTTTCTAATATTATTATTAACATTTTTATTTATCAATTATTATTAATATTTAACATATAATCACGTCCCTTCACTGCAAGTAATATTTTTTTATTTAATGTTATATGTGTCGTTAAGTTCGCCAATCGGATATTACGAAACAAGGTATGTAAATAACAGGTAAAGCATTCCCTCCTCATTACCTGAATGGTGTATTACGCAACTGGCAGATACTGTTTTTAAGCAGAGTATCCGTTTAGAGCCTAGAGCAGATAAAACTCTATGGTTTACACTTTTTTATAAGATCTATGGTTTAGAGAAATCACTCCGTATTCTAGCATTCGAAATCGCCAGCTAGGTAACAACAACAATAGCCAATTAGATCAAGTCATGCTATCACAGTGTCTAGCGACAGAGGAATTAGCCTAGACTTCACTAGGCCATGACAGATGGTAACATTTCTGATTTGTCTATTATATAACCGGGAAAATTAAAAATTCTTATTAAATTCAACTTACAAGTATGAACCAAACCTGTCATATCACGGAGATAACTAAATATCGATTTTATTTGATGTTGCGTTCCCCTAACACTAGTAGCGCTACTATACTCTTATTTCGCTGCCAGGGGCTAGAGATACATTTATCTTTGAATTAACAAGTTTCACGTAAACTCTGACAACTTATGTCATCACCGGAATTCAAAAAGTTTTCACTGTTTTAGGGAATTGACCCATCTGATTACGAAACACTTCCTAGCGATACGAATGTTTTTTTAACGTTACAATTCAATATTTACATCGAATTTAGAAAGTAACAAATAATTTATACCATTTAAAAGAAGTATTAAATAAATCTTGCATGCAATAAATACCTAGATGATTGCATTATAGACTACGTTACTTATTAAATACAAGTACAGCCATATATTTCAATACGGAAATAATAAACACCGTTAAGCCTAATTTTCATGAGTGCTTGCGTCCCTTTATGGTATGTCATAAATTAAAATACATGTTTTCTTAGCAGCATTACGTGGAACACATGTTTCAATTGGCTATTCACTCAAATCGCAATTGAAGCAAGCTACGCAATTGAAGAAAACTAATGCTTACTCTATGGTTATAGTGCATTCGTGTAATAAACTATTTTCTTTCTTTTGATTTCTAGTTATATGTTAGTCTTACACTATAAGAAGAACTTCATATTTGAAAAGTTTCTTTTTCCCTAAATATATATTTTTATAGAAATTTATATTTACATCGATATTAGAAATTAGCAAATAATATCTATGAATTTATTAAAAATATTAATTAAAATATTAACATCTTCACTCCTGACATAGAACAAAACTTCTACTACATTTTACGTAACCTTGTAAAATCAAGTTGAAGACTCTAAAACATTTTATAAGATTAACGCTGATTTTAATGAAAGCTTGCGTTGCTTCCTTTAGTTAACGAATACGCTGAATAGTGAATTTGAATAATTGTTTTATTAGGTTATTCACGTGCAATAACTATTTCAATTATCTATTAAGGCAAATAGCTAGTGAAACAACCTTCTGTAGCTTTCAAGAACTGCTACCGTTATTTCATGCATTCAAAAAAATGACTATATGAAATAATACTTTTCCCAGTAACGCTGCATTATAAACCAATAGTATAGTAAACTAAACAAAATTTATTTAATCTAATCTTTTATAACTGTTGCTTACGATATTTATAATAAAATATTTTAACCTCAAACTTCACTGTACCAACAAATACCTTATTAGATTGATCTATATGCCTAAACGCCCACAGTACAGAAGTCTGCGTGCCCGTAACGTTCCTTGCCACAAATATTATTAATTTCATTTTTCATATATAATTTAATTAAGATAAATTTCTTTGAACCAGTCATTTTAAATTATCATTATAAATATTTACTTTAATTTAATTTCAAGAGATGTTTTATATTTTATTTTTAAAACGTAACAAACTTAAGCATTCTTTCATATTGAACTTCACGGATATTGTAGCTTTGATCTAAATTATATTACTTCTCTACTACTTTATTAATTATATGTATATAATTAAATTATACTAGTATTTTATTATTATAGGAATATATTTTAAAACAAATTTATAAGTAATGTAACGCAATATTTTTTTTATAATTATTTGTTTACGCATTACACACTAAAAAGAATAATAATACCTGAAGTAACGCTATGGTAATTGCTAAGAAGAATGTTTAGGCAAAAAGGAAATAAAAAGATGAAAATAAGGAACGAAGGGTTTTATGTCAATATGAGGTTTTAACAAACTCAATTTCATTTCTAATCTATTCTATTGAGGATCTTAAGGTTACGTTACATGCACTATTTTAGTTAAAATAGACAATGAGTGATAACGTGAGTAATAAAAAGATTATAAAGCTTATTCACCAGAAGACAATCAAGTTAACTGAAAATAGAAGTAATGTAATTCAACAATATGAACTAAACACTGAAAGATCTGTCTATGACGATGTAAATGTTACTAATGAAGCAACCTATAATAATAATTTTGTTTTCAAAATTGAAGAGTTAACTGAGGAGAATACTAAAACAACAGTGAAAACAACCACATAAACCAGAAGTGTGAAAAACAAAAATAGAATAAAAAAGCGCATTTTGAAAAAAACAAGTGTCTAGATGCTTAAAGGCAAACTTATCACATTTTGGAATAGATACGTTGATAAATCAGGTAGCAGAAGAATTTGTGTCTTTTACTCAAAAATAATACAAACGTATCTAATAAACATTCAAATAGAAAAAGAATAATAAATAATAAATTTTCAGTGAACTGAAAGTTTTTGCTGCTTTCTTCAGCTTAAACAAATTTAAAACATGCAATACTATATATAATAATAATAATATACACAGTAAAAAATAGCTGTGTTAATTCAACACAATGCGGTGTCCCAGCGTGACTACCACTTTTGTGTGTTAAATCAACACAACACACGGTGTTGATTTCGGTACCGGGAGAAAAAAAAAGTTACGGCTGCAGCTAGATTTGAACATGGGTTGCTACGTTAGAAGTTAAGCGTCTTACCGACTTCGCTAAATCGTCAGACAGAAAAATCACTAGATTGAAACAATATCTTCTTGAACTTCAAACTTCCTGAACTTCAAACACAAACAAAGTTAATCTCACGACTTTTGTCATGGTTTAATCACTTCCATTGGTCAATTAGGGATCACAATCCCCATTTACTGAGAATATGTTGCATTTCTATGAAAGCAAGCGGCAGCATTTTACATGTTCTTACGATAAGAAAGCAGTAATGCTGCTGAAGTGTTTGGCTGTCGCCATCTTGCTTGCTTTCATAGAAATAGAATTCTCAATGAATGGGAATTCTGGTTTTCAATTGACAAATAGGAAGTGATTGAACCATGGGATAAGTCATGCAAGTAACTTAGTTAGTTTTGGGGATTCAGCAACATATATTTGAACCCATACACTGTTTAAATCTATAGTGTAGTCGTTTAATTCTAGTGGTGTTCCGAAATATCATTTGCATCTAGTGCATTTTCTATCTGACGATTTAGACAAGTCGGTAAGATGCTCACCTTCTAACTAAGCAACCCATGTTCAAAACTCGCTGCAGCCGTAATTTTTTTTCTCCCAGTACCGAAATCAACACCGTTGTTGTGTTGATTTAACACACAAAAAGTGGTAGTCACGCTGGGACACCGCATTGTGTTGAATTAACACAGCTATTTTTTGCAGTGTACTGATGACGTTTGAAATATGTAAGCAAATATAGGATAAAAAAAATATTGTTATTATCTTTTAGTTATCTAATTGAAACTAATCCGAATGGATAGAATATAAAAGTAACTTTAAGGTTAGGTTGTCTCTAGAGCAACGCCAGTTTTCCGTCGCTGCTTTAAGTTTTTAACATTGACGGTTAATTTACTAGAGCAAAGACGGAATATATTCCACTCTGGAGTAGCTTCAACTAGAAGTAACAACGACAAGAACTTAGCCTGGCAGTTGTAGGTTGGTCGTGTGGATAAGGCGTAAGAAAGCTAATCCAAAGGTCCCGGGTTCAAACCCGGGCGTCGACTATTTGCATATTTTTTTAAAAAGAATAATATATTTTTATTTTTATGTAAATACACAAAAGAAAATTTAATAAAAGTTGTGATATATAATTTTAAAAGAGGCCACTAATAACTAGGATGTATAAAAACGTACTAGGGCAGGATGCACACCTGGCTGTCGCCCGGTATATAACGGAAAACCGTCGTTGCTCTAGCCGCGTGCTTCTTTTAGATTATATAATCACCTGTAATAATACACAAACAACTACTACTATAACTACCAATTAAGTCCCATATAATAGTAATCTTATTTTATACATTCGAAGGTCACAAGCAAAATGAAAGAAAGGAAGAACTGCATAAACATGAACCATTTTCTTTACTTTGCCAAAACATATATCACCTTCGCACTAGAAGATCAAGCAATCAATAGTTTCAAATGAATTGCAGTTTCATGTTTGTTTTATCTAAAATAATCACCACATGATCTATATTTTATTTTTAAGACATAAGTAACTAAGCATTATTTCATAAATAACTTCACGGATATACCCATTGGAGGGTTCTCGTGGTTACCTATTCATAGTCCTACTCATTCTTACCAAACTTTGTGTTTCTTATTCAAATTGTTTGGCCTAAGAATTTATATGCATGAGTCAATCAGTGAGTAAGTTAGTAAGTGTACATGGGGCTACATATTATGTGGAGGATTCTTATATTCTCGGGACCAACTTGTAGTGGTACACATGAGGTATTTAGCTCAAACGTTGTCGAAAATGATTTTTGGGCTTATTTTTGCTCTAAGATGCATAGGTTCCGAGATATCGGCGTTTAAAGTTTTTCAGCATTTTTCACTATCAAAAGCAGAAACAAGTTTAACTGAAATCAAAGGTATCCGGTATTTCACAAATTGCATAATATTTTCGTAATAAATTTAGGCGGCCATTTTGAATCCAAGATGGCGACTATCCCAACATTTTGAATTAATTTCCTAAAATACTACTTATCATACACCTTTATACCATATTTAGTATCTCTAGCTCAAACGTTGTGGAAAATGGATTTTTATATCCTGAATTTTCGATCCAAGATGTTGACTTTTTGAAAATTTTTAAAAAAGTCTTAACGTTCGTTTGTCTAGCTGTAGTGGTTTAGAAAATGATTTTTCGGGTTACCATTTTGGATTAGAGATAGAGACGGCGGCTTTTTCAAAATTTTGTATTATTTCCCTAAACTACTAGTTATGCTTACCTTTATGCTTTATTTACCTTTATGCTAAATTTCGTATATCTAGCTCAAACGTTGTGGAAAATGGATTTTCAATTTCGACATTTTAAATCCAAGATGGCATTATAGGATACATTTTGTAATATTTTATTTACCTACTATTCATAATGTACCTCCATACCATATTACATTTCAGTAACCCCAGTGGTTTAGGCTGTGTATTCTATACAAAATTGGTTTTGGCTGCCGTTTTGGATCCAAGATGGCGTCTTTGAACATATTTCCTAATATTTTTGTAACCTACTGGAGATATTCTACCTTCGTATCAAATTTCATTTCAATAGCCCCGTAGTTTAAGCTCTATATTCTACAAAACAATGGGTTTGGCGGCCATTCTGGATATAATATGGCGACTTTTAGATTCGTACCCTACTGACGATAATGTACCTTCATATCAAATTCCAATTCAATAGCCCCAGCCGTTCAGGCTCTCTATTCTATACAACAAAGGGTTTGGCGTCCATTTTGGATCCAAGATGGCGACTTTTTCAATATGTCGGACTTTTTCGTTTACCTACTCACGATCCTACAACTTCGCACCAAATTTGATGTTTTTAGCTCCAGTAGTTTGGCCTGTGAATTTTGATGAGTGAGTGAGGCAGTCAGTGACCATGGGCATGGGCCTATATAGTATGTAGAAGAAGATGGATATATACATTTGCGAAAACCAACGGTATCGGCTTTTTCGGGTGAATGTTCTCGAAACTTATACCATACATAAAAAAATTGTTGATAGAGACATAATATCTAATACCAGTATTGATCCCTTTCGAACATGAAAATTTCGACATTTGAAAAATGACAGAGATATAAAGCCTTAAAAATGCGATTTTGTCGGTCGAGCGTACTTTTGTATGATCGTTAGTATACGTGTACTTTCGGTATCGTTAGTATACGAGCTCCCTTGCTCAACTGGAAAAGTTGTCACATGATATGGTTTTTAACATTAGTGATTGGCTGAATAGATACAGAGTTAGGAAGAAAGAATAACGATATTAGTGGACATGTATACATATTCTAGCTGCAAATGGCCAATGCGTTGAATAACGTTGTCACGTCACGAATGGAAGACGTTGAAAATCAAAGTTTTATTGAATATCTCGCGTTGTAAATGAGCTATCGATATGAAGTAAACAATCATTTGCTTAGGCAAAGCAGGTGCAACTTCCAATACAAAACAAACTCTTGATAACGTATCACGTGATATAGATTCCGGATACGGCCATCTTGGCCAAATTAGCCAATTCCGATTTCAGCATTGAAATCCACAAGGAAACAATAACGTAGTCAGCATGAGAAGCGAAGCTTGAAATTCAAATCGAACAATGCATAACGTGTCACGTGATATAGTTTCCGGCCGTCATATTAGCAGATAATTACATTTCTGACCATAATTTATGAACTTAATGCATAATGTATCTAATTCCTATATAGTCACATGTTAAAAATTAACGAAATTTAGAAAATGTTTTCTTATTTAGAGATGATATACACATAAAAGGACTTCAGATTCGTGTTTGCCATATCGAGTTTGAAAAAAAAACAGGTTGCAAATGGACGATTAAACGATCCAGAAGCTCTCTAGAACGCCATTTTGAATTTTTGGAGACAAATAAAAATATATGTTAGAGAAGTGGAACAAATGGCATTTCGTTCAGAATGACACTCCGAGAAAGATAGCTATCTCGGATTTTCCAAAATACATGACATCACGTAGTTGCGGCGGGCATTTTTTGAAATATTTACATTTTAATATCTCGCGTTATAATGGTAATATCAAGATGGATTAAGCGTCCTCTTACTCTGGAATGCATTATAAAGAAGAAAATTCCAATCAGAATAACAAATATCTATGACGTTAGAGACTAAAAGCCCCATCTTGATATCACGACATCTAATGGTGGTATCAATATGGAATAAACAGTGTAATATTGAGGTAATCATAGTGCGCATGCATGAGGAAAGTAACCACCAGTAATGCAGCCCAACTTCTGATTTTACTCTAAAAATATTTTGTTTCCTACGAAAACCAAATTTGGGCTTATTTTTGCGCTACGACGCATAATTCCCGGGATATCGGCGTTTAATAATTTTCAGCATCTTTCACTATCAAAATCATGCAAAAGCATAAACAAATTTAAATGCAAACAAAGATATTTCACCAATTGCAATATTTTCGTAATATAATAGTAATAATGTACCTTCGAAACCAAATTTGCTTTTTCTAGCTCCAGCAGTTTACCTTGTGTTCAATGTGTTTTTATATCACTCTCCACGGGAGGGCTGCGCCCCAAGGTTGGGGTTTTTCACTATTTTTTGACCTCTTCGTTGTGGTACACCTTCATACCAAATTTGGTTTGTGTAGCTTTAGTTGTTTCGAAAATAGGTTTGGGACGGCCATTTTGGATTAATGATGGCGACTTTCCCAAAATTTATATTATTTCACTAAATTACTAGTTATGATACACCTTTATGTTAAATTTCGGATCTCTAGCTAAACCGTTGAGGAAAATCGAATTATAAGTTCGCCATTCTGTATCCAAGATGGCGTCTTAAGTTACATTGTTTAATATTTTGTTAACCTACTATTGATATTTTACCACCATGACAAGTTTCATTTCAGTAGCCCCAGCGGTTTAACCTGTGTATTCTATACAACAATGAGTTTGGCAGCCATTTTGGATCCAAGATGGGGTCTTTGAACACAGCTCGTATTATTTTCCTAATCTACTTGTGATATTATACCTTTCTATCAAATTCTATTTCAATAGCCCCAGCCGTTTAGACTGTGCATTCTATAAAACAATGAGTTTGGCGGCCATTTTGGATCCAAGATGGACACTTTTTTAACATTTTATTATATTGTCGTGACTTGCACGTGAAGACATAACTAAAAATAAAATTTAATTTCTGTAGCTCAAACGGTGTCAAAAATGGTTTTGGGGCGGCCATTTTGAATCCAAGATGGCGACTTTCGCAAAATTTTGTATTAATTTCCTAAACTTCTAGTTATGATACACATTCATCCAAAATTTCGTATCTCTATCTCAAACTTTGTGGAAAATTGAGTTTTAAGTCCGCCATTTTGGATCTATGCAAACCAACAACATCTGTGGCTTGATTCTTTTATCTGATTTTGCACTAATATAAGAATATGCTTGGTAGTTGTGAACGCAACTGAATCTATTTGAAATTAATGCTATTTGGTAAACTGCATGACATGTTTAATGAGTTTATTTAAATATGATCTATGCGTTAAAATGTACTTATGCTAATGTAATTGAACCTGTCTTTAGTTTGCATGAAATGAGATTAGTCTGCATGTTGATTGAAATTAAGAATACTCGGCACCTGTGGAATGCTATGAAGAAAGAAACGAATTTTTACTCTGTCTGTGATATTACATGATCGTGCGTATTTGTAGATTGTGCATGATCAATCTTAGTATATTCAAAGCAATAGCATTCAATACTACATTATACATAATAAAGTATTTAACGTGCCGATCCGAATTTGTCCGGCTGGACCAAGAATACATACGCACTAGGACGGGACGGGCCTGGGTTTGCAGGGCTCTGGTTTAGTGTCTATTGATCTTTTAACTACCGCGTAAGATGATTTTCGAGCTTATTTTTTAAATTTGAATTTTGGGATTTTGTCCATGTTGTTTCGATTTCTTCCCACTGTGAAGCGGAGGCCCCCTCGTCACTTGGGGCTCTGGGCGGTAACAGTAAAGTACACATCATTACGATACTCTTGAGTTGACTCACTTCCGAAAAATCACCAATCAGCCTTCATCATAGCTCTAACACATAGAATCAAAAGGTTTCTTAGTTTCGAATTAGAGTCTGTATAAAATGTCTGTATTCCAGAAACTGTTTTCGTAGCGTAAAAAGGACTAACAAAATGTACTTCGTTCAGCAGAAGACCCTGTGGACCGATCAAGTAGGTCGAGCGGACTAGTGCGGTAGTCAATCGACCCCAAGATCGTGGGTTCGTAACCCGCCTCGGGCATGAATATTTGTGCTTGTGAATTTAGGATTGAAGGTAGTTAGGATAGATCATATATTCAGTAATAAAGGAATAAGTAAAGTAATTAAAGCGCGCTTAGGGAGATAAATATTTCTTTATAGGCGGAGTAACGGTAGAGTGGCGGAAAACTAACAAATCTGAAGATCGTGAGTTCTTATCGCACTACAGACAGAAATCTTTTCTCGCTACAGACTCGATGTTAGTATCCCAGCGATTTTAAAAGCAAGGTTTGTAAAAAGTTTATGCTGAATGGTTTGCAGCAATTTTTAAGTGCAAAGTTTGTAGTAAGTTTGCCTTGCAAAGTTTGTAGCAAATTTGGCATCCCTCGACTAACAAGTTTGCTGCAAGATTGCAATGCCAATCCTGGTGCAGGTTTCGAGACTTGCAAATCCAATATTGCAGCAAACTTACTGCAAGTTTTCTGTCCTATCTGGGATGCTAACTTGAAACTCGAATTATTCCCAAATTAACGTTTATTTTCTTTATCTTTGTAATCTTCCTGTGTTTCATCTTTTAGGTGGCAGGTTCCGCAGTATTGAAAAACTTCTACAATGTATAAACAATAAGAAATGTGTTTAGCATCTTCTGCTAACTATAAAGGCAATGAATGAAATGAAATGGTGTCTGTTCGAAAAGCTAGCAGAACTCCTGGTGGAAAGATCTTGAGCTCATCGACCCGAAGAAAATTAACATTAAAAACATCGTCTCATTTATTACACTATTTCGCATTCAAATCTCTCCAGCAATGTTGCCAAATTACCGACATGAAGAAATTTTGTTCCCTCATCGCGACATTGCTCATTTCCTTAATTGAAACTGCCGTAGCGGATCTGAAATACGATTAAACGAACCTCTAAATTTGAAAACACTGTGCACAATTTTCCCTGGCATTACTTAATTAGCGCTGGGTTTGAAAGGAATCATGGGCTGTGAAAGGTACTTGAGAGAGTGTTAAATGGCAAGTCATGAAGCAGTCTCAGAAAAAGACTTTGTGTCATTTAAGTTTCAAGGAACGGTATTTGCGCTGGTGAATTCCTTGCCATATTGGTAAATCTGTGAGGCATAGCAAATTGTTGGCACACACTCTAACTTTGAATGAGAATTCTTCCATCCTTCCTTCCAAATTTACGTGTTCTAAACATCAACTTTCACCGTTTTTGGTTACATAATTTGTAAAGTATTGAATATTGAACGAAAAGATACGAAATTAATTAATTTAAAACGTCGAAAATTACATTATAAGAAATGTGATATTTCTTTTTCTGAAATAATTTGAAGAAGATATGTATAAACTATATATAAATTCAAATTAATTTTCTCAGGTTTAAAGGGCGGTAACCTAGACTACGTATCAATTCCAGAATTTAATCAATTTCAGGTTTGATAAGAATCTTAATTTGCTAAAATTGAATCGATTGGACATATAATACCGCCTTCTGTACTAACGCCAACTGTGGTTAGATAGGCCTAATTGAATTATCCATTGACCGCCCGCCAATGTTTTTGTCGTGGAGGTTTTAAATTGTGTGGGTAGTCATATAGTACAAGACCTAACTGTTACTTTCATTTTAGGTTATTTCAAATTTGTCCCGTATTTTCTGCTGAGATTCCCGTAAATTATTCATGAAAAGGTGTCAACCCTAGCCTCTAAACTACAGTGACGAACTTTACAAATGCTTGCAACGTCTTAATAAAGATAGTTTGAGCTACGTTGATATATATTTCGTATTTATAACATTAACTGACTAATTATAGTCTGATGAGGTAAAAAAGTATGTAAGTTCAATGCGTCTTTTATTACTTGAAATTGTTGGCACGATTGTAATTTGTAAGCACCCTCAGGCATCAGTAGCGGCTTTCTAAGCTATTAGTGAAGCTGCACTTCACCTACTTGTTCCTTCATTGACTAAATAAAGAAAACTTATTTTTGAAAGAAAATGAAGTACATATAAAATTCCAGAAGAGATACCAAATAAACTCTTTCCAATTTTATGTGCAGCATAAGTAAATATTCCAGCGCTGGAAGGCACCGTATTCTTGCGATGTTGGAAACGTTACTTTTATAAAACTTAAAAAAAAAAAAAAATCTAGCTATACAAGCCCCTAATATCACATAGCAGCGAACGCGTGAAAGTACTCCCAAATTGAACGTTGCGCAGCATGCTATATTTTGGGCAAGAAAGTGTAAAGATAGTGCCCATTAGCGCGGAAACTAGTTGAAAAGATTAGTTAACGAAGAGGAGAATGTTGATGAATGAAAATGAATGATGTAGATGTATTTTCATTAAGATCTAGATTGAATTTGAAACAATAACTCCATAATTTAAAATTCACGTCTAAAATACAGACATTAGATTTATATAATCGAATTCAGGTCTGTCCACCTGTTGCCTTTCTTACCTGAAGTGCAACAGAATTGAACTTATTTATGACTTTAAGGTACCAGAGACTTAGGCCAGGATATGATGGGGTGAGAGCATGCTGGAATGTACTTGGCCAGGGCCTAGTTTGTAGATACCATCACAGCATTTTCCTCTTGTGACTCAGGGAATGCCCTGGAAAATCAATTGCAGCAGAAGACAACAATTCTGGATCCATTTCATTTCCATAAAGACACTTTTGTGATGATGGTTTTACTTTGGTCCATGCTCGAATTGGGAGGGGGAGGAGGAGCACGCCCATGGGTGGCGATTTTCAGTCAGATTATGGTGGGGGGCAAGTTAGCCTTTGAATATCTGTATCAGTGTAAACTATGTATGATCTTCTAGTGAAGTTTTCAAAAGTGAGATTGCATAAATAACAAAATTTTCTTGTTGGTCTACACCATATATAATAAATGGTGTCCGATAATTATTTAATTAAGATTCATTTTAATTGTTGAAATGTATTCAGACGAGGGCTAACTGAGTGATTATGATCAGCTTTGGGCTGTTTGTTCTCACATTTCTTTTTTCTGTCTTTTTTTAAACACATTTTGGTACAGTTTATACCTAAATACACAGTTTAGTGTATTTTCTTCCTGCATACATATTTTACCACTTGTATAATAAACTAATTATTGTATAATGGTTTTAAGTACATAGCTTATTAATTTTAAAGCACTATTGACTGAATTTAATGTTTTCCGTAATTTGTTGTATTTTCTACGTTTAAACTTCAGCATACACTTTTAAAATATCTATGCAATTTCAATATATACAAATGAATCCTCGCCGTTTGCATTTTAAAAACTAATTGTTTTCCGAAGTTGAAATTTGTGGTGTGATGCATAAAGAAGTTTTTCGCGTTATAAAACTTCTTTACCTGACAATCGATATTGCTTTCAATTTGGAAATCAGAAAATGTAAAGTGGTCTACACTGTAATGTCAGGTAGAGGTGCTCGCCTTGTATTGGAAGAACCGGGTTTGATGCCGTTGTAAAATGGCTAATGTCCGGTGTAAAATGGCTGAAATTGGGTTGTATCTGGAAATCTTTATATAAATAATACTATATGCTTGTAAGTAACGATAACAGTTCATTCTTGTTTCAGGTTTTCGTGTAACATATATATGCAGACACTATAAAGCAGCAGTTCTCAAAGTGTGCTCCGCGGAGCCCTGAGGCTCAACGAAGGTTCCGCCGGGGCTCCGTGACACTGTCCGTCAAAAAATCCTTTGTGTCGATACTCGATAGGAAAACTTCTCAAACAATCGGGAACTTCTTCCCTTTCGCTATGCAGTGACTGAACTTTTTATACATATTAACTTCAAATCACGTATTAATGGCACTGAGCGATATTTTCCAACCTCAAAAAAGATATAAAGTTATATAAACTCAATCCAATTTTCAATGCATCCATTTAGTTGCAAGTTGATAGAAAATACGACCACAAAGAAAAAGTGGCGATGATAAGGTTAACGAATTTTCCCAAGTAGCCTATCGGTATTAAAACTGGCTGGAAATATACTCTCCCATGTCAACTGTTTAATAGAGAAAACATTATTGGGGTTTTACTTCAAAGTACAAGAGCAAACGAGGGCAAAGGGTTTTTTTACTCGGCAAGTACTCTCGGGACAACTATGTACGGCTTTTAGAAAGCACGTGCCATCTGCACGGGGTTGCAAAATAACACCGACGAATACACCTTACTAGGTTCCTGACATGAAAATAAGAAACAAAGAAAAGCCATTCGAGGGTGCACAAATGTTTCGTTTCGACACTATACGAAAATGAACTTTAGATTCCCAGAGATTTTCTTCAGTAAAGATGGGTCGCAATAAGAATTAATTGGACAACTTTGCAGCAAGTAACAACACATCGTTTGCATCAGGTCGATATCTCAAACAGAGTTCCTTTGTGGAACGATTTTATAAAAGCTTCGAGATTGAATAGCAAACAGGAGTAGGAATTCCATACATTTTAACGAATTTTTGGTGTACTTTATAGTAAAAGAGACGGAGTAGAAAGGGGGTAACATTGTCGCGGTGACGTCATCAGGCGTTCGTAGCTCAGTTTCGAGTTCATTGACCTTTGATGTCATTGCCGGACGTGTTGTTAGATGGGTCATGCGACGTTGGCGCATCTGTTAAGGTGTTCATATGAGGTTTATTACGCAAGATCACGAATAGGGTAGTGGCTGGGGGATGTGTAAGTAACCTAAGGCTGCTAATTCGTAGGAGCACGTGTTATAAGGGTGGTTGGAGGAAGATAGTGAGTTCATTGACGTCATTCCGTGTTATGATGTGGCAAGGCTGTTAATTACGGAAGATCATGTAAAGGATAATATAGTTGTGTCATTTAAGATGGTGGGTGCCTCTCGTTGAAGGGTAACATGGTAGATGTGACGTCATCAGGTGTTCGTAGCTCAGTTGCGAGTTCGTTGCTGTTTGACGTGTTAGATGAGTCATGGACGTTGGCACGTCATGGACGCTGAGGTGGTGATATTATGGGCTGGTGTTCGAGTGTAACATGGTGGCTGTGACGTCATGAGGTATTCGTAGCTCAGTTCCGAGTTCATTGTCGTTTGACGTCACTACGTTTTTGTCAGACGTGTTATTCGATGAGTCAGGTCAGGTTGGTACATTTATTTTGGTGGGGAAATTGTGAAAGGAAAATCTTTTTGGGGATGGGATTGCATACTGTATAGCATACTTGATAGAAAACTGTGTGTCCTGTTTTCAAAATTCACACACCCTCGTAAATTAAAAAATCCTGGTTAAAAATCCCTACAGCTTGCTGGATAGAAACAACTGTAGGTCATATCTAGAATGCCTCTACCGCCTGTGAGAATAATTCTGGGGGGAAACGCTCTTTGGGCTTGAACTTATGGAAAGAAAAGTTATAGCACCCTCAAAATTGAAAATTCTGTTACAATCCTTGTAGGTCCCATCCTTAGCAGGATATTAATAATTCAGTATCCTCCGAAAACTGATAGCACCCTCAAAATTGAAAATTCTGGTAGAATCCCTGTAGCTTGAGAAAAGCTATAGCACCCTCAAAATTTCAAACTCTGCTAGAATCTCTGTAGACCCCATCCTTAGCACGATATTAATAACCGTTGAAAAAATGAATTATAGACACAAGGTGTATACTATTATTTTCCGTGAAGCAGAGATGAAATATATCTTCTTCGTCAGACGAACAGAATGAAACTAGAATGATAATAAACAGAAAATACTATCTTTTTCAGTTTGTTGATTAATCTTCGAGCAACGAATCATTGATTGAGTTACAGAGGTCAGTTTAGTCAGAAGTAAACTTGAGTATATGTTGTCGGTATGAGAGGTGATTTCATCTTTTGGGAAAAGATTCAAACCTCTTTACTTATTGATATTACTTCACTATGTGTACATAAATGAGATACAAAATTTGATGATTAATGTATAAATTGTGTATATCTTGTGTACATGAGATATACATTCAGAGATTATAAAGATTTAGAGTTCTTTTCCTTGTAGCTGTTGCTTGAGTAAAGTTAATCATTCTATTTATGTGAATTTTACACATGATATCTTAACTTGAAAAGTGAGTAAGGCGGGATATCAGTTCAAACATACAAGTGTACATAAAGTTGTAAATACTGACTAAGCTATATACGTACTATGAGCTGATTTCATAGTATGGAAAGAGATCGCTTTTCCTGATGACAAACGCTTCCTTAAATGTTCTAGATGTATCATACATGAATTCTAAATGTGAAATCAGTTTGTATGAAGATATAGAGGTCATGTCCCTTAACGATTAAAATGTTTTGAGTTCAATTTACGTCATTTGTTATTTTTTACATGATGCGTTGAGGAAAGTTTTTAGTTTCTGTATGGAGGAAGGAAGTTGTTAAATTATTTGGAGGTAAATTAAATTTCTGTATTTCTCTAAATATGTATCATAACTTAACCCCTTCATAATTCTTACGGATGACGTCCTCATCCCACCCCCTGCTGAATACTCTTTCTGAGGCAGAGATGGAAAAAATGAAGTAACTTATTAGAGGTATGAAGTACGCAATCGTTAGAAGAAACTGAGGAAAACCCAAGGAAATCATCAGTTAGGAATGACAAGGAAAAGGATTCGAACCCGCGTGTGCCTTTGGTGTTGATCTGAAATCCGCGACTGAGATTGACACATCTATTTTGGTGGGAAAATTGCGAAAAGGAAAATCCTTTTAGCGTGGTTGTTCTTACTAGATTACGGGAGAATTTTGAGGAGAAAAGAAATCCTGATAGAAAACCCTGTAGCCTGCTCGATAGAAAACTTTAGGTCCTGTCCTTAGAATTTACGGACCCCTTAAAAATGAAAATCCTGCCAGAAATGTAAGTGCTGTCTTGAAAATTCACAGGCGTTTAGTGCTGATCTGAAATCTGCGAGCTCAATTTCAATCTAGCTTTAAACTTTAAATGCATGTTTTCAGCTCTGAATGTTTTCACGGAGGTTTCTATTTGTTCCTTGAGTTTTCTTTAGTGACATGTTATTCAGTTTAATTTTGAGATTGAATCACCTATCTTCTGATTAGAGCTACTATTCAGCATTAAAATGTAACCCAATTTAGCTTTGAATGCAGAGGGCTAAACGTATGTTGAAGAATCTTTTTTCATTGAGCGGAATACTAATGATTGTAAATAATAATATGTTAAAATAAGTAAATTTCTATTATATTAGAGTGCAGCATAGAGCGGAAAAATTGAACCGTTGTAACTCAGTGGTAGAGCGTTGAGTTAGTATTTGGAAGGTCCTAGGTTCAATCCCTGCAGCTGACAATTCTGACGCATTTTTTTCATGTTTTTTTTCCGCAGTCACACCAGGGAAATTTCAGGATGGCACCTTGATCATAGCCCCTAGTAGACACCTTCGAGAAGTATCAGGTGTAGCATGAGAAAGGCATATCAGATGACTGGAGATTACT
>JAGDQP010041400.1:0-16919 GCA_022664845.1 Lepisma saccharinum | reverse complement strand
TGAAATCAAAACAAACACAGCAAAGGACACTAGCGAAACCAAAATCATCGTCAAAACAATTGACAGGAGCTCCATCAGGAAAAACAATGCCGACAAAAGTTCAAACAAAGCAACGCAATCAGACAAAAGTAACAGGAGATAAACCATCATTCAAAGAACCAGAAGACATTGAAATAGACCTGAAAGATATTCTGCAACGCGAGGATTCAGAAGAATATTCTGATGAGCTTCCTTGGTTGCATGTATTTGATAAAAGTGAGGAAAGCAGCAGCTACATTATCCCTAAAACATCAAGGTTTAAGGCAAAATCTGGAATGTATGAAGATATTCCTGACTACCCTTCAAATATACCCGGTATGTATACAAAACGATTTATTTAGTTCTACCCTAGTGGTAAATAGTTATTCATACAGAAAAAAACATACACCCAGAAAGTACAATATTTTAGGATTTTTCTTATAAAAATACACGATTTAAAATACATTTGCATAACCTGCATCTGAATGGAGGTAAGAACAAATGGATTTTTTTAACCATATGTTTCAATTAATCTGTATAACATGTATTAAATTTTAAAATTTCGCGTGGCCACGGTGGCTTAGCGCTCACCTCTGGTGCTAGGGGTCGTCGGATCGACCCTGCTCATGCCACGTGGGCTTTGTCGTGGACAAACACCGTGGGCGTGGTCTTTTTCGGGGCGCTCCCGTTTCCTCCCACTTTTCATCCCATTATCATCCATACAGCCTGAGACATAGTTGCCTAAAGGCTTTGAAATTAATTCAATTAAAATTTCGCATTTTAATTTTGGCTAAATCTTTTTCTTTACTTAAAGAAGTTGTAAGAAGCATTGACAGTGATTGGAAACTAAATTGTGTAAGGAATGAAAATAATAATAATAATAAAACATTAAAAATATATTTTTGTTAAACAATTCGCACTAGAGCCAAAGTTGCCTAAAGGCCTTAAATTCAAATTCGTAAAAGGAAAACAAAACATAATTATGTTTATGGATGACTAAAAAGGAAAGCAAGGGGCGCACTCTCATACAAATCACATTATAAATTTGTCAATTGGTGTACCAATGCTTTTATTTTTAGTCATGGATAAATAAAATGTCCTTTTACGTTTTACTTTTTAGTACGTATTGGTTAAGAAACGTATGTCTTTTAATTTTTTTTAGTTATTTCGGTGTTTGGATACATTTTCTCAAGCTCATGTTTTGTGCCCTTAATCCTAAAGTGTTCTGCAACCAGTCAAAATCAGCATCGTTGCTGGCTAGTATTTATTTGAGGACAAAGCAGTTCATATAAAAAATGTATTAAAATATGCTCTTAAAATATATAGAAATATATGAAAATAACAATGGAATTTAGCATTGTAACCCAGCTTACGTCTCTGTGCAAAGTTTCATTATTGTATGACGTCGGGAAATGGGTTAAATTAACGTTGAAAGATTTGAAGAACCATTGTGAACTAAAGAAAAGAATGTAAACATAGGTGATTTAGTTTTACAGCTGATATCAGATGAGGTTTGCTTGCAAATAGGTTTGCTGTAATGGAATTAGGTTTCAAATACACATTACAATATTTTGAATTGTACTGTCAAGAAAGGTTCGCTTGATAACAGTAACAGCTCTAACGTTATATTGATTTCGAACTTACTTTTAAATCATTATGAATGAAAGTTATAAATTTGATTTCAAAATAATTAGAATAATGTTTTAAACTACTATTTATACAATAATCAATATACCAGAGACATTGAATGTTACATTGAATTCGAGTTTGGATTTTTTGTTGCGTTAGGTTAGATTGTCATCTCATTGAAAAAGCGGTGTTTCTGAAATTTCTTGAAAGTAATGCACGTCTCTTCTATGCATGTTTATAAAAGGTGTACCTGAATATGTGGGACAAACTTTCTCTTCGAATTCCTGACACCGAGACGCGAAAATCAGTTCACATAAACTTGGGTTCTATGCATCTTCGTCTTCGTGATACATGGTTTCCAACTTAGAGGATTCAATCTTCCTCCCTGACATTAATAATTATTCACAATAAATCAGAAAATAGGCTTAAAAGAAACTTGCTATTTATGTAAGTAGATTTGAATTCGTGTGGTGCACAAACTAAATTAAACTCCATTTAAGCGAGGAGGGATCACACTTTTAAGAATAAATTTTTATGGGGGGAAAAGAGGAGAAATTTCCGCTCGAAAAAGATGGAATCTATGGTAGTCAATTCTGATGAGATTTCGGTAGACATACTTTCTAGTTAAATTTCCATCTATTCAAATAAAGTTTTCATCACTTGAGCGTGAAAACGACGCAATAAAACTTTGAAAATTAAAAAAAGATGCAAAATAAATAAATAAATAGAGAGATAATTTTTTCATAAGTAGTAAGAAAGGAAAGTAATGCACGTATGAATGAAGAAGAGCAAGAAGAAATAAACTCGGGTAGATTTGGAGGCAGCCGGGCATCCAACGCCTTCGAAATACTTTGTTTTTTTCGTCTCCTCCTGACGTCTTCTGTTATATTTTTCTCTCAGAAATTTTTTTAAAATATACTTTTGTCATTTTTATTTAATCGCAAAGCGATAATTTCACAGTACAGCTTAGTCTTTCCATAACCTTCGCGGTAAACAAATGGCAAAAACAAGGTTGATTACTAGCGAAGATACATTGTAAATCACTCTAAAAAGATGAGGAATAAACCATTCCATACAGATAAGAAATCGCTTTATCAAGTTTGAAGAATAAATTACATCCAAATGCATTGGTATTCCATCTAGGAAGAATACCTTTTCCGTCCAAAGAAAGCCTGTTTCGTATGAAAACACACTTTCTGATTCAGAAAAGTCTGATCTATGAAAGAGTGGTTCTCCTTTTGGCTCTAGAAGAGTGAAATTTCCACTATTTTGATTTGTTGTGCATGTTGGGAGGTAAAATTTCCCGTTTTCCAGTGTTGCTAAGCATGTAAAAAATATCTTTATAATAAACAGCAGTTAATTGTGTATTTACTATCCCGAAGGGATGATAAATACAGTATGTAGAGCAAAATTTTGGACACCATTTTCCTTTCATGCCTCGTTTCCGATTTATCAGTTATTATTTATGTCAGGGAGTAGACTGCATGCCCTAAGTTGGAAACCCTGTATCTCGAATACGAAGATAAATAGAGCCCATGTTCATATGAACTCATTCTCTTGTTTTGGTGTCAGGAATTTGTCGGTGAAATTTGTCCCTCATATAATGATACACCCTGTATATCATTCTCCATAAGATAATTTTTCTCCCGTAACGATTGTTTCTCCTGTGAATGTATTTTACAACAACAGGAAAATAAAAAAGTAATAAATAGGATCCAGTAAATCGAAAATATACCGTCGCGGTCAGGGAAGAGGGGTCTAACTGTACTAGGTTTCATATAACTTACGCCCTTATGCATTGTGAATCGTCGGTATATGATGTAATATAAATGTTAAAAGTTGCCATGCATTAGTTTCGAAAGTTTAAGTACATATACTCACTAAAATAACTTACATAGAGCTTCAATATAGATCCAACCCTAGTTTCCTAAATCATCTTGTCCGTAGAAACGGATTAAGGCCAATTCCGTCGCGTTTTTCCCCTTACCGAATCCATGTTGACCTGTGTCATACAATTCAATTACTGAACTATTTTATTGAACTGTTTGATAGGCACATGCATATTGATAATTATTGTAGTCATAGAAACGAAAAAGTGTTATTAATTATATTAATTTTAAGTAATATTTCAGGGAAGAAGAAAGGTAGCCATCATCACAAAGATACTGTTCCTCGATATAATAGAGCGAACTTCTATGAAGGTAAATTGAAAACTTAAAAATATGAAGTTACATGAACATTCCTTAACTCTTAAATGTAGCCAAATAATGCACTACGGTAACTAAAAAATGTAGAAAGTTACCAGGATATGAAAACAAATGTAATTCAGATTTTGCATTCTATGGTTAAGGCTAATGGAAAGTAATCTTCAACAAAAGATGGCAGCACTACCTCAGAATATGTCTAATGTACTATATCGTTGCATGAAATTTCAATGCTGCTCCCACAAATTCAAGCCCAAGGAATTCAAACTTTCAGTTAAGTAAGTTCATAACCATTGCCGACTTTTATTTTCCTTTTTCTTCATTTTTGAAATCACTTCATTGTTGTTGTGAATATCGAAACCTATAACAATAAAACTCTTTCAACAATGAACAAAAACGAAAATAAATATCGGCATTCATCGAACTCTTGAATTGGTTATCAACTCTCTTCCCTGAAAGTTTGAACTCTCTAGGCTTGAATTTGTAGGAGCTGCATTGAAATTTTGTGCAACGATAAAAATTCATTAGTTATATATGGAGGTAGTGTTGCCATCTTTTGTAGGAAATCGTTGCTTTACATTAAAAATTATCATAGGAATTGTTTAACATGTAAATGTTTTTCTTAGTTGCCTTAAGCTTCAAAAAATTGCCCCACGGATAAGAAAATTGGAGAAAGAAATATCACAAGTGAATTTCTGACACCAAAAGAGAAAAATACAATTTGGCAAATTTCGCTTCATTCACAAGGATTGTAACATGCAATCCACATTTGACTTCTTAGAATGGCCAACTATATTAATATTTATTAGTCGCTGACAGACGATACCATAAGGTAAAATTACATTTTCTGTAGGTAATTTGTACCAATGCTTTCCAATCCCAGTAGCTTAGGCACTAAATTCTTGGACTTCGGATAGGTAATAGGTACGTGCGATGGTTTGAACTCCGCCACCGACAATCCTCATTGAGGTTTTCAGGATTTTCAACAATTTCACCAGGCGAATGACGGAGTGGTATCTTAGGTAAGACCTTATACTTCGTCATCCTCTGCCTACATTACATCGACCTGTGTCAAAGATGCCAGTAACACTTTTAACCCAACGACATGATATTTAGTTCCTATTATAGTTTTTTAATAAATGAATTCCAAGCCTTTAAACTTTAATAGGGGATTCTGCCAGGATTATCAGCTGATAGGGTGTAAAGCTAAAGTTCAAATTTGATTACTTTTGAATGTTATAACTTAAATGTTATGTATAATAATTCGTAAGGAATGGATAACCTACTACTATAGTGCAGTTCCGAGTTCTGTAGACCTTTGAGAGGGGTCTTGACTAGCGCGCGGGGAGAAGCGGGAAGTGCACAGCCAATCAGCGAGAACTCGCACTTTCACTACCTACCTCGAATTGGCTATTAAAAGTATCTTCCCAACCATGATCACGCTACGACACCTCTCTCGCGGCTACAGAATTCAGAACTAGACGGTACAACAACTACTACTACTACTACTACTACTCTTAGTACTACTACTAATAATATTATTTAGTAGTAGTTGTAGCAGTTGCAGTTATTGTAAAAAATTGTAATTTTTGTATTTTGGGGCCATTTTAGTAACTAATGACTTCGACCCGACTCGAGTTTATCAGCTGTTAAGTCTCTGAAATCCACAAACAAACATTCAAGTCCCAGCCGGGATTGAATCAATCATCAATTTCGACCTATTTCTTCGTTATAGGTCCCATGATGGCGAATTAATAAGAAAAGGGACCTACTATTTTCAGTCCATTCGCCCGGAACCAGAAACTGAACTAGCTCAGGTTCTCCATAACCGTCTTAATTGGTGCTTTTGTTCAGTGTTGCCAGCCCATTTTATTAAAAAATGATCAAATTGCTTCCATTCAGTTAAACCTAGCTGCTACAAACTTGGCATAAATATTATTCGACATAATACAAAAACATTGCCTATGTTGCTAGCTAACCAACTTACCAGTATTGCCAGCCTATTTCGTATAAAATTAGTTTGTTTTCAAATTGTTTCCATAATTTTAGTCATAGCAGCACAAAAAATGGGCAAAACTATTGTTTAATACAATAAGAGCATACTGCGGGTGCAACAGGAATACCGTTGTCAGTGTTGCCAGTCTATGGCAAAAATATATATCTAATGGAGCATAATGTGTAGAGAGATGTTTGAGATGTTGTTCGAAAGGTCTTAGTTAGACTAACTCAGTGAAACCTCCCGGACATGCGCAAATATAGGCATCGCAATAGTAATAATGTCAAAAAATATTACCAATAAGTTTTAAGTTGTGACTTGTGGAAACAAAATGCAACAGATTTTACAACCATAAGTTCCTTTATTAATCATATAAGCTTGTATATTTTTTAAGCAATAGGGCCCAAAATGTATACACTTGGTCTGGTTGTTGGTCAAAGCGCATGAATTCTCATTTCGATTAAAATGGAATTCTAAGTTGAGAGACGTTGTTATTAAGATGTTGTAAAAACACAATAAATTTGTATGCCAACGTAATATTACAATTTTTAACTTTCATAAAATTAAATGTAAGTTCTAAAACAATGTATTTTCATTCCAGATGTTGAGAAAGAAATGAGCGTCAGTATCGAAGACTCAGATGAATATTAGTAAAGTTACGACAAGGGAATTTGAACAACTTACTGTGTATTAATTTATGAACAATATAGATTATTTTTGTGTGAAAGCAAAGCATTTCTAAAAATGTATTGCTCACCGAAAATATTGATAACTTGCCAAGCTTAATGTGTCCAATAAAATACAAAATACATAGAATATAAGTTAAATATTTTTTGTATGAAAATACAAGCAATAGATGATATGTCTGTACAATCAAAATTATTTAAAATAAAAACTTAAGCTGCTTATTGTTAACATTTGAAGCTTTTGATGGAAGTTAATAGCAATAAAGAAATGTGTATTCTATATTTTAAAGTCATAGATACGAAATTTTCCTAAGTTTGGAGGAAAAAATGATAGTTTTTATGTCAACCCGACTTTTGATACTGTTGAAATCTTGTCTTTCATATCCCCGTGAACATTTTCAATAACAAACGATTCACTTTTAATAAGGTCAGAGCTATTTCTTAGAACATTACCTAAATTAGGTACAACACTTTACCTAAATATGCTGGTGACCATTAACTTAAACAAATTTCATATATTTATTATATGTAGCAATATACTGTACCTTTAAAATTAAAGGCAAGCACCTGACATATCACCAAATACTATTACAAGCATCAAACATTGTACTGCAAGTGCTTGTCTTGATTTCGTTTATGCAATTATACAGGATTCTCTTTTTTCATGAACTTATTAAGTAAAAAGGGAATAACACAAATTAAATCAACGCTTTTATCTAATTGAGTGGGTGAAATTGAAAAAGAAGAGATTCCATCTTCGCTAAATTTGGGGAAACCGAACACAAGTTGCGGGTCAAAACAAAAACCTATAATTTCAAAATTATGCCTAAATGTCCTTAGAACATTGCGTAATTATATTTCTTCTGATCATTAATTTAATCAAAAAACATTTTATTTTCAGTTTCCCAAACCACGATGAGGTGGGATCGTTTCTTTCATAATCTCAACCATTCATTTTATCTGTATTTTAAGATCCCTTTCAATTTTTAACGAGATATAAAATTGTTCGTCAGGAAAATGAATCTTCAAACTTAATGTGTTAACTTGTGCCCTTGCTTGAACATGTTCTCAATGCAGAATGCATTGTTATTTTGACAATGTTGAAACTCTATCATATTTTCTTGTTAGTTTTGTGCATTATGAGAGGAGAAAATGTGCGTGGCACCATACAAGCGGAGCCCATTTTACCAAGACGAGTAGGTCCCATCCTTAGAAGCTCACCAGATCGTTTAGGACGTTAGTAACAATTCAATTAATGTAGTCCCTCTTTTGGGGCAGATACGAACATTAATATTAATATGATCGGGGAGTACCATACATGATAGTGTTAAATAGTTTATTGAAGGGAATCAGAAATTGGTGCGTTAGAGTATACAAGTTAGATTGTGTGCACTGTTATTTTTGGATGGGAAGTGCCTTGATGCTCTACACTCAGTAATGCCTCTGACGAATGATAATACTTGCGTTTAATTAATCCAGAAAACAACTGAGAAATATTGTTTACCTTATAGAAAGGTCTCAATGTTCATGTCCGCACATGTGCGGGAAAAAAAATGGTTTCTTATCGTAACTGTGCATGCAATTCTAAGCAAGAGTTTGTTATTGCAATTTTGAGTACACACTTATCCAGAAGTAGGAAATATTCTCAGTGAATTGGAGATATCGATGCCTGATTGACAAAAGGAGAAAGTGGTTACAGCACTGTATAAGTCATGGGGGATTCCCATGCAAAATAACGCCGACAAGCCTGCCTGACAAGATTACTGACGTGAAAGTAAGGAAGGAAAGACCGAGACAATCGGGAGCGTACAAATGCTTCGTTTCCGCGTTACAGGGTCCCGAATGTGCACTGTAAACTGTAGAAACAAGTAATGGGTTAAAGTTACTCCGCTTTATGGAGAAATAAAACTGGGAAATTAGCGTTTTGTTGTATTTACTCTTAAATGTCAATAAAAGATATTCGAGGATGCGGTGGTGTAATTTCAAAAAAGCTGTGAAATTTAAAACTTTCTTTAAAAAACAAAGCGAAACATGATAGAGAACAACTACAAAAAGACTATTTAACTTTAGACTATTATATTGAATTAGCTAATAGTGATATAGAAATGTTACCTATTGTAAAACAATTGCAAAGCAAAAGCCGTTTACATCATGCCAAATATGTGAAGGGTGTTCAAATAAGATCCAAACTTAAACAACTTGGCATAAACCAACCAGCTATATATCAGGCAATAATTAGTGAGCGTAAGAGGGCAAAATTAAAAGTAATTAAAACTTTTATAGACAAGAATGGTAGTTTTTACTGGGGGGGACAATATGGATCAATTCGACAGCATTTTCAAAATTTTTACTCACAACAAAAATAGCAAATGTTGAGACTTTTTTTACTAATACTAATGTAATTAAATTAAGTGGGGAACAACAACAAATATTATATAATCCAATTACAGAAGAGGAAATTAAGAATGCCATAACTAAGATGAATATGAATGTTTCACAGGGAAGGATGGAATAACTTTGAAATTTTACAAAACCGTTCAATCACAAATTACTCCAGTTCTTACTCAACTTTTCAATTTGTATTTAAATAATAGACAAATGGTGATGCCTATCACACAGTCATACGGTATATTAATACCAAAAACAGGAAAGAAAAATAATCATAGAGCAGAATCTTATTTTAATAATGAACAATGATTACAAAATATTATTACGTGCCTTCGCAGAACATTTACAACCATTAATGTTATTTTTACTTGAGGATTCTCAAGGGCTCAAGGTGCTAATACAAAACCACTACAAGTACTCCTCGGTTCAATGAGAGAAGTAATACAGGCGTGTCATTTGAAAATTCTGAAAAAGTTTGTGATAATTTTAACAGATTTTGCAAACGCTTTCTCATCATTAAATATTCAGTATTTAATGAAAATACTACGCCAATTTAACTTTCCTGAACAATTCATTCAAATATTAAATAACTTATACAAAGTCTGTACAATACTTTTAAATATAAATCATAGAATACTCCCAGCTATTCGTATGGAAAGAGGACTGAATCAAGTGAGTCCTATCGCCACATACTTATATACGTTATCGATGGTTCATTTAATAAAAATATAAATAAAGGTTGATAGGAATAAATTTTCCAAATATAACAATGAAAGCTGTCATATACATTGATGACGCGATATGGATAGCAAGGTCACCAGATGAAATTCTAAGAATTAAGAAAATATTAAAATTATTTAGTTTTCTTTCGAACATTTAATTAAATGAAAAGAAAAAAAGGATTGCCCTTTTATAACAATAGCAATGAGTGTTGGAATCAGCAAGTAGAAATAGTTCAGCAATGAAAGTTTTTAGGCATACTGTGGACGAATAGGCTTCAAGAAAGAATTAAAATAAATTCAGATCAAGTACTTCGGCAAATTACTGCAAGTTTACAAATATATAAACAATGTTTGCAAACTATTCTGGCAAGATTGCACTTTATAAACACTTATATATTAAGTAAGTCAACAGATTTTCTGCAATTATTCCCACTCTTAAAAGATATTCACTCTGCGACATCAATCCAGATAGGGCGTTTTATTTGGCAATCTATAACGTTAAGTGTTCATAGAAATGCGTGTTGTTTACCAATAGAAAAACAGGGTTTAGGTCTTAAAAACTTATTCGTACAAGGAAATGCATTATTAATACATAGAACAATATAGATGTATATACAATATTATAATACTTTTTCTATTAATATAATGGAGGGGGTCTTTAGAAGAATAGATGAACAATTACCCCTGTATATTAAAAGAGGAAAATTATTACCATATCTAAATGAAACTTTTATATCCATAGTATATATATATATATTTAGAGCACAATTGGCTATAGAAAGGTGGACTGTGAAACAGTTTTACGTTTATTTTCAAAATAATTGTGATTTCTATGAACCTGCAATCCAACGACGTTTTACAAATATTTGCTGGGAGGAAATTTGGCGATATTTATATAATATAAAAATGAGTATAGAATATTCGATTGCATATATCACGTAACTCGTCAAATATATCCAGTTAAAAATAGATTATATCAATTAGGAATTGTAGATTCAACAATCTGTAAATAATGTAATAAGATTGATACAATAGTAAATAGAGTCTCTAATTGTGGTCCGGAAAATCCAAAATGGATTCAATGCAAGAAAATTATATGGAGAATTACAAGAGAAACTTCTACAAATTATACTGACTCGGAATTAGAGTATTTCCCTCCTTTTCGAGTTTTCCCAAAAGCAAAGAAGACATTTTAATCTGGATCATTGCGACCACAATTAAATTAATATTCAATTCTCCTTTTACGAATAGTATTGAGTATTATGTTGACTATTTGCAATATAAATATAATAACTTATCTTAAAAAACTAAAAAAACAATTGTATCATGGACATTATTATTATTTTACGTACGGTGTATAAAAAGTACAGTATTTATATGGAATAATCACACAGGAGAAAATGTGTTTTGAATATATTTATGTTTATTTGTATAATCTAATATATAGGGCACACAGGTGAGTTATTAATACAAATTCCAAATTTTTGTTAGCAATTTGATAATTATCATCATTATTATTTGGTTTATGACACTGTTATATGTCATAACATGACATTTTCGGTTATATATGACATATATGACATTTTCTGTTATAAATAAAAAAGTGGCGAGAGCATCTAATCAGTATGCTAGTGGACCCTGGATCGAAACCCGACCACCTCAATATATTTTTTTTTAATTTTAAAGGAATATTACCTTTTCTTCTTTTCTACTTTCAAAACATGTTCTGCTTCAATGAAATACGTTGGTAAAGTCACATTTTGAAATGTGAGTTATATATACAAGCGTTTTGAAATTTTACAGAAAATAAATCGTTTAACCGAAAAGTGGATGCAGCTCAACTGCCGCAAAGACTTCAAACCTGCTTTATTCAATAGATGCATATTACACAATTCTGTAATGAATGTGCAAGGGATTTCCCAAAGAAATTAGGGTATTCCTAGACATTATCTAGAGAAAATGTTGGTTCACATAAGCTCCAAGGAAACAAAGCAAAAAAATAAACTTACGGAACCACATAAGTTCACTTACGATTGTTCAGATGATTCGGATTTGGTTGAAGAAAGCTGAATTTGAATATTATTTAAGGCCTTCAGGTAATTCTTGATTAGGCCTAATGAATGATGTGATTATTTGTGGAATGAAGAAAGTTAAAGGAAACGGAAGAACTTCAAGTAAAATATCTTACACGGTATTTGCCTACTCTTAAAACCACATGGCACGAGCAGGGATCAAACCGACGACTCCAAGCATCAGAGATGAGCGTTCTACCATCGATGCATTGCACCCCCTTGAAGACACTTGAACAGCCAATCTTATGAGGCTTCCAAGGATCTGAATTACGCACTATATTTTATTTTTACTAGCAAATGAAAACGAAGGCACAGAATTCTAAGTAACAAAGTTCTTGGATACACAACTCGCAAGTTTATCGCTACAGTAAAAAGAAAAAAAATCGCCATGATGGGAGTCTATCCTGGGCAAGAACAAACCAGTTTTGATCTCGAGTGACTACCCGTCGATGATCACTTCTAATTTGTCATTCCAACGACGTCTAGGTCTTCCGAACGACCTCTTTCCCTCCGAATTTCCAACCATGAAGTGATAGGATCTTCGTTTATCACTGATTGGAGCTAGGCCTTCATGTCGTGCTTATGTTACATCTGGTGAATTTTTCACTCTGTGGAGTTCTTCATTATCCAACCTCCCGAAATCTAAGGTCAGCTTACTCCCAACCCTTGACTTTTTGAGTAATGAAAGTAGGTGCAGTTTTGTCAAAACATCCAAAATAAATTTTGAATAAACTCCCGTTTAATCCTTTCTTGGATCCATTATTTTTTAATAACAACAAACCGATTTAGTTAATCTAGTTCTATCTTCATTCCTATCATTATTTTCTACATTACGTTTTGTAAATTGCTTACATTCTGTTTATAGTATCATTATTTTCTTTAAAAAAGAATAAATTATAATTTTGCGTACCAGTCCCATGTATTCAACATTATATTGAGTCCTTCAAATTATATTTCATGTGAAAGTGGAATTAACAACTGGTCTACTTAATTTAAACATCTGCAAGCAAAATACGTGCTTAAATTTAGTATCTCGATCAACAGAATTTAGAACCTCGATAAATAAAATTGGCTTCTCAGAAACTATATATAATTAAATAAATG
Organism: Lepisma saccharinum; assembly: GCA_022664845.1. Classification (NCBI taxonomy): domain Eukaryota; kingdom Metazoa; phylum Arthropoda; class Insecta; order Zygentoma; family Lepismatidae; genus Lepisma; species Lepisma saccharinum. The sequence continues at coordinate 4,100 of JAGDQP010041400.1, read as the reverse complement.
ACCTACAAACTTCGTTAACCAGTCGAATGGGAATAAGAATAGTAGGTGTGGTTTGTTTGTATTTAATCACAAACTCATCCATAATTTCTTCATTGTTATTATAAATGGCTTCTTAAGAACACAGGGAGATAGGTTGGCGACTGTTGTCCGTAGTATTACATAGAGAATGAGGAATTGTATTTTGTATTCCGTGTTTGTGTGTTTTCAAAATTATTGAGTTTACTCTGTACTCAAATACTATCACATTAACTATTTCAACTGTAGATCTAAACTCAGTACCAGGAAGAATGACTAATTTATCAAGAGGTACAAAATCTTGCCCTTGCGTTATCCATGATTTCTGGCCTTTAATATTATTTGGTCAAATTTTAGGTTGTTTTCCATTTAGAATCAGAAAGGAATCACCACACACTTCAAAATTTTGTCCAGTTTTATTTCTATACTGTTTGTGTCTCCATACCTTTACTTTCTATTCTTCTGTAGAGACTGTAAAATATGTTTCAGCAACTTACACTGGAGATGATTTTGAAAACAAGGTATACAATTTTATATTCGTTACTTCTTATTTATTCTTACTGCTAATTGTGCTTTCGTGTTGGTGCAGTAGTAACCGTCTGATTAAGGATTTTCAGCACTGGTGTAGATTTCAGATGCATTGTGTTTCATACGTAGGCAAACTTCCAGAATTAAACTTCAGAGCCAGGTGTTTGACAATTATATGTATCAATGGCACATTTTGTGTTGCTCAAGCTGTTATACAGGGATTAGTCTATGGACAAATTAACCCATTCATTATATTCTCTTCATTCGCCGCAGGAAATATAATGCTCTTCAACTTAATGCTATTTATGGCTTGTTGTGTATGTTGTAAATTATATTTCCAGTATCTCAGAGAAAATTTTCTCCTCACTCTTAAATATCCGTATCATTCTGGTGCTCAGTTGAGAAAATGCCGAAGGCTGCTGAACTCAATGTACCAGTTAGCATCATCCATGGGAATGAGTTTTGCTTTTCCTTGGATATTTTTCTTCTGCTTAATTTTATCTGGCTTCATTATATCGTCATTTGCAAGTGCATTGCGTATACTAAATAGCTTTGATGGACGTGTTCTACAGTTTCTCCCAACGTCTGTTGTGTGCATAGCTCAAATTGTAATGTTATGCTACGGCGCGGATATGGTATCACGTGCGGTAAGTTATGTGCCTAGTGCGTTTATTATTTTGAATTTAGAGCATATCATGTTTTCGTGTGAAATTATATACATAGGTACTTGTTGAGCAGGTGAGCTACACAATTGCTGCTAATATATTATATGATTTGCTTTGTATCACTTAATAATTACGATACGAATTTTGTGGTACAGAAATGTTTGTTATAGGATCATTATTACAATTATAAATACTTAGATGAGTATATGTTAGCGACGATGCACGAAAACAAGTACCGTAGAGAATGTTTTCCATGTCCACCACCATTCACAAAAGATACGGGGGTGTCATGGATCTCGATATAATATTTTTGCACCCAAAATATAAAATCAATTGTACAAACAACACTATGGGTTACGCCTGTCCCGATACAAGAAAACCTTATCTTCGTCGCGTCTACAGTAAACTAAGCTAAAGTAAATAAACTCACATGCAAACCGAAGAATATTATAATACATGTCATATAAATCTTCGATGGGAAAAGTAAGAGATTTGAAAAGTAGCTACACAGAGAAGTCAAGCTACATATATTAGGGCCATTGCGCTAACATTAGAACATCGTGGCTTGACGTATCGTGTTTTTGAAAGTATTGCACATGAAGATTGAAAACGTCATTTGAAAACTTAAAGTTGTGAAAAAGAGTACAGGTAAATGTCAAAAATTGTTCTTCATTATTTGAGTTATTATCCGTTTCAAAACATATCACACATACATGGTGAAAGAACCGAGCGGCCGTAGCTAAGTTTTTTCGCATATAGGGGTTGTGGGCTCAAAAACATCTGCCAACTATCCTAACCGGTTTTTTCAGGTTTCTTCTTCAGTCGAAGCAGACAAATGGTGACACCTCCCCGCATTCTTTCTCCACCCGAATCCTAGTCTGAGCCTTAGATGCCTATAAGCCAAAAACAAATTTGAAATTCTATGCCATACATTTTGATATGGCTTCCTTGGTGTTCCAATTTGCTTTGTATATAGAAGAACGTTTAACGCTTACATGCTTTCCTTCTTTGAAATCACACTGAGAAATAACGTTGTTTTCCAAGAGCAATACAAAAAACGTCGAGTTTTCCAAAAACGTTTACTACACTTACTTTTGCCCACACCCTACACTAAATTTAAATGTAAATGATAAGACTTCCATATCTACCGATCCTGGCGACGCGAGTTTGAAACTTTATAGTCGGATAGGCAGCTGATAATCAACATATAAATATTATACATATACTATAAAATGTTGTATAGTTGTACCCCATGCACTATTATGCATATCACAAGAGTAGTTAAAGAAATTGAAAAAATGCTAGGGAAAAGTTCTGGGTCCAGTGCCAATTTCTCAAAGTACAGAAGGTAGAAGAACGCCTTGAATTAGTGTTAATATCAACATAAATTTTGGAAATCTATAGAAATGTATTTAAACTTTCAATTATTGAAGTAAAAATTATGTTGGAGTATGGCTTTGTTTATCTAACTAAAACTCGATTCTTACTAGCTTTTTCCAGTGGGTGGAGTATGAAGAAACGAATAAAAAATATTCTTAGCACGGCTGGTATTATCTAAAACATTTAAAGCATTATTTGGAATTTAATTTTTAAGAAATAAAATATGAACCTTTCCAGGAGGGGCCTAGAGCTATATATTTTGAAAGATTCAATTAAATTCTGTATACAATGATGAAAACGTTGTATAAATGAAAACACAATTATACATATGTTATGATAATGTCGTCGATAAATTTGATAATTGATATTTTCCTGCATATATATCGGTCTTGGCGGTTAAATTTGACGAGAATGAAAAACGTATGATCTCCTACGTTTATAACAATTAAATTACTGCATCCAACATGTAAAGAGAAAGTTATGTATCCAGAAAATTTAATTTTAACAGTTGAATTGGGGAAACTAGTTTCTCAAATAAGTGAATTATATTTAACAAACAGTAAAGTACAAACTTTCTTAAACAATTGATTAGGAGTGCGAAGGATAGGTTGTGGATACTTGGAGATTCATCTCACAAACATCACACGAAGTTTCAACGTGAAACTTCAAATGATATCTTTGGACGACTAACTGAAAAATGTTTGATTTTTATTCGCCGTTCACAAAACAAAACAAGAAATTACGGGTCTACATATTCGATTTCTTGAATTGGTTTCGATTTCTGCTGACATTCAAAACGATTTTAGAGTCAAAATTTTAATTATGGGTGAGAAATCTGTGGGAACCAGAGCAAAAAGTCCATCCAAAATTTCAACAAATTGTCGTTTTGTAACCTCGGATCTAAGACATCTAACATTATTCAGACAAATTCTAGGCCTCTTTTTGTTTATCATCACGAAGGAAACATCTCACACTCGGAAATTAAGTCCATTTCTATTTACGTATTTTCTGTTTCTTCACGTTTAGGACAGTTATTCTAAACTTTCAATTATTTCCACTGGAGACAATTTTGAAAATAAGGTAGCTTGCATGTAATTCGTTATACTGAAAATGTTATATGTTTCGTCTTAATATCAATTGTATATTGGTACAGCAGTAACCATTTAGTAAAATACTTTCAACCATGGTGCCGTTTTCACTTACATTGTATTCAGCGCACAGAGAAACTTCTTGAATCAAGTTTGAGAGCAAAATATTTGGCACTTGTAACTGCCTCTCTTAATCTTGTAGTTTGTGATTCTAATTCAATAAAATTGGTATAGGCACAAGTAGATGCACAATATATGTTTTACATATATTCTTCGGCTATGCCCGGTAATATAATATTTTTAAATTTCATTCTGTATAGTTTTCTGTATAATTTATAAGAGGTATTTCCAGTCTAACTCATAGGTTAATATCCACCCATTGTCCGCATCGTACTTACAGTCAATGTAAAATTTATCTATTCAA